>JACEEZ010015748.1:127500-142500 GCA_016584305.1 Chionoecetes opilio
AATGTTAAAATACAAAGAACCATAATAATAGCATGAATTCATGTGAAGAATCGGCCCCCCCAAAAAAATCATAATAATGATAACAAACTACAATAATGGAGTCATAGCTACATGGCAGATAAGATTCAACCCAAAAAATCCCTTGTCATGAAATTTGGAGGGTGTAAAGAGGCCTAACTGAGACTGAGCAAGGAACAACAGTTTACAGATATCTGACAAGGAGAAAGATATGGGAGTAATCAGCATTAACACTATCACCAGGACAATGTAAATGAGAAAGTAAGGAATACGTGTATAACCTGTTAGGCAATGAGACCTTTCTTTAGATACATCAATAAGAAAATGAAAAATATAATCTCCCTATTCAAAAGACCGACGCTCGAATATGCAGCAGAGGGACGGAGGCCACGCTGGAGGCCTCACCTAGCCTAGACTATGCAGTTCAGTTTTGGTCTCCGTATTACAGAATGGATATTGCCTTGTTAGAATCAGTGCAGAGAAGGATGACCAAAATGATATAAGGGATGCGTAACTTTAGTTATGAGAAAAGATTGAAGCTATTAAATTTACACTTACTCGAGAGGCGCAGAGTAAGGGGTGATCTGATAGAAGTTTTTAAGTGGTTAAAGGCATACAATAAAGGCGATGTAGGAAAAGTTCTTACGACTAGCAATCAGGGTAGAACAAGAAGTAACGGATTCAAACTGGAAAAGCGTAGATTTAAAAAAGAAATAGGGAAAAACGGGTTCACAAATAGGGTAGTAAATGATTGGAATGGACTCAGTCGTCAGGTAGTTAGTGCGGAGTCCTTAGGGAGCTTTAAAGGGAGGCTAGATAATTCTATGGATGGGGATGAAAGGTGGATGCATAGGTAGTATTAAGTAACAGGAACTACCTCGTGTAGGTCTCGCGGCCTCTTGTAGCTTCCTTATTTTCTTATGTTCTAATCTTGCGCACGCGACGGAGGCGTGTCCATCCACGTATCTTATCACAATCATGACACGCGGGCACAAGGTGGCCCCGACCTCTGTACAGCTTGATGACGCAACGCAAACACTCAACTTTATCAGCGGCTGTCATAGTGAAGAGATACACATGAAAAGAATTAGAAAAATCAAAGTACCACAACTTAAGATATTGATCGAGGGACTTGTTAAACCTTAACCCAAAACATGGATGAATTATTGACCTCACATGGGGCGCCTTTGCCTCAAGAGTAACCAACAGGGCAGTTTAGTCAGGGTTTGTAATATGGCTTCGGAGGCAGACTATAGCTACTCGTATGTCGCGTTTAGACGAAGTGAGGTATTTTCTTTGTGTGTATCATATATATTAAGTGCATTCCAGGAAATACAAAGGTAAAACATCTTTTTCTCTTGATACACACAAGTCTTCAAGTTTGTTGTGTTTCAGGCGCGGCAGCTGAACATATGAGGCCGTTTGGACAGTAAAGTGTGAGCCTGCATAGGGCCAAGCGATCGCCATCTTCCCACCGCCACTGTCAGATCAAGAGTGTGTGTGTGCACCGCCATGAGTCGCAGGGTGTGGCAAGGCGCCGTGTCCTCGGGCAGGCTGTGGGGCAGGGTATGTACGAGTACTGAGACCACTGTATTGATTGTTGTGAGGCTGTAGTCAATGTGTATGAGGAGCAATGTGTATACAGTGGTGTGATAAGAACATAAGAACATAAGAAAATAAGGAAGCTAGAAAAGGCCGTGAGACCTACACGTGGTAGTTCCTGTTAATGTTTCCTTGTGATGTGCAGCGTTGGTGTTATAAGCGTTGAATGAGTCCATATCAACAACCTGAGATGAATACACGCATACATACCTCACTCAGTATCCAATGATCAGCTTTATGGATGATTTGCCTGACCCCTTCCCCCGCCTTCATCCTTCCTCCAGCTGCGTTAGGATCGAAATACATGATTCTATTTCTATACTTTTCTCCATTTAGTTTGAATTCATTATAAAAACTACAAACTTAACGAAGACTTCTTTATAGGTCGTTTTTCATGTATCTGAGACCGAATTTTAAATTATGGCCAACTTCCAAAGTCAATACTCCTGTTCGCAGAATACCGATGGCCCTCACACAACAAAATTATATTGATCCATAACCTTAGGACTCTTTATTCACGTGTCTTTTTCCTATTGCACATGCACCACATAGGTTCCTTGTGTTCCGTGTTCCTCCCGCGCCCATTGATTAGAGAGAGAGAGAGAGAGAGAGAGAGAGGAGAGAGGAGAGAGAGAGAGAGAGAGGAGAGAGAGAGAGAGAGAGAGAGAGAGAGAGAGAGAGAGAGAGAGAGAGAGAGAGAGACTGGAACTCTACGGATTCGCACTTACAGTAATATCGAGAGAGAGAGAGAGAGAGAGAGAGAACGGAGAAGAGAGAAGAGAGAGAAGAGAGAGAGAGAGAGAGGAGAGAGAGAGGAGAGAGAGAGAGAGAGAGAGAGAGAGAGAGAGAGAGAGAGAGAGAGAGAGAGAGAGAGAGAGAGAGAGAGAGAGAGAGAGAGAGAGAGAGAGAGAGAGAGAGAGAGAGAGAGAGAGAGAGAGAGAGAGAGAGAGAGAGAGACTGGAACTCTACGGATTCGCACTTACAGTAATATCTGAGTATCAACACATGATGAGCGAAAAATTACAGCCTCATGGAGAGAAAGGGGCAGACTAAAATTTAATAACATGTGGTCTTGTAGCAATAATATTCATCCTATATTCTTTCGGTAGAAAATACCTGGTATGAGAGAAATGAATGTATTATTACAGTCTTGCAGTAGTACTTAAGATAATGTCTTCGTATGCATACCAATGAAGGTTTTTATTACGTATATAATATTGAAGGTATGATGAGTTATATTCAGAAATATTCTCACTTACGAGTATATCATATAGAAATATCATAATATCATATCATAATATAGAACACAAACTCATTTAACGTCGGGTGTTCTGTATGTATTGTATATATGATCTTTTTATTTTTATATCAATGGTTGGTTTGTATGACGTGTTGTGTGGTTAGTCTAAAAAGCACACCATTTGCACACATTATGGTAGTAAATGGTGGACATGGTGATAATCTATAATGAAGATGCTGTCTTAGAGCATAAGCACATAAGAAAATAAGGAAGCTACAAGAGGCCGCGAGACCTACACGAGGTAGTTCCTGTAGTCTTACGGAGTCTTAAGGCGTATGTGTGTGTGTGTCACTTGTATAATCCCTGCAGGGGAGCCAGAAGGCAGTGGCAGCCGTGGCCCCACACTGCCTCACCCCCCGCCCGGCAGCCCCCCCGCCCCGCACCCTCACCACCACCCACACCCGGGGCAGCACACACCCGACGCCCACGCCTGCCGCCGCCCACCATCACGCGCCAGGTAAATGACTGATGCTGCTGTATTACTGTTTTGTTCTTCCATTTATATGAAAACACAATTTAGATTTATATAATTATTTGTATATGCATTTACTTTACTTCTACTTATATTTATTTATTTATTTATTTGTATGGACATCATGAAGACAACATACATTCTATTCCTATTCTCGTTTAAAAAAATTGTACATCGTATGATCAATGATCTTTTTCCCATCTTATGAGCTGAAGTGTTTTATATAGAAATAATAGAATTTAGTTCATCATATTCCAACTGCCTTTTTAATTTTCTTTTTTTTATATCTCTCAATAGGTATAAAGAAAGCAGAGGCAAGGAAAGAGATGCTGGAAGTCACTTTTGTGGATGGAAACAGCAGCTTGTTCCCTTACTGCTGGCTGAGAGACAACTGCCAGTGCCCCCAATGCTTTGATGCTGCCGCCCCCTGCCGCAAACTGACTCTTGAGGACTGGCACCACGATGACTGTCCCACTAGTGTTCAGGTACGAGTCTTTTCACCCTATGAGTCTATTGATGCTTTATTGAGGAAATAATAATAATAATAATAATATTTTCACCCTTAGGCATACAGGAAAAAAACACATAATATACAGACCTGAGGGAATGAACTTAAGTACTAAAGCAAATAAAGGATTATATATACATGTGGGCAATATGGACACTGCTGTACATGTCTCAATATCGCTAATTAAGAGAGAGAGAGAACTAACTAACTAACTAACTAACTAATAACTAACTAACTAAGATGTGTTCTGTGTGGTTCAGGTGGAGGAGGATGGGGAGCAGGTGGAGGTGAGGTGGACCAGTGGACACAGCAGCCGGTATGAGGCTCGGTGGCTGCAGCAGCGCGCCTTCACACCCTCCGCCCGAGACACCCACAGGACCTTTCTGGCCCTCAAAAAGGTTTGCACATCACAACAAAGGATCTCAACAGTTACTTGGGTCACACTATATACAATGCATAGGTAAATCGCAAGATATTATGTTTCAATTAGTTGTCTCTCCATATTCTTAGGGTTCAAGTAGAGCAAATATGTGTATAATAATTTTCAATATGTAGGCTATCCTGAAATGTATGAGTGAAGAGATTGGGGATTGAGTGGTGGCGGTGGTGGTGGTAAGTTGATGGAAGAATTGGGAGCGCCATAATTTAAAGAACAGTCTACACATGAATATAAATGTGGAGGGATTCATTCCAAACATCTTTATCTACTTTCAAGCCATGGAGAATATAAGGATACTGAAAGAAAGAGAATGATTGTGCCCTAACATTCAACAAATAAAAAGGAGAGTGTCAAAGCAACTAGTAGTTCAAGGTATGTTAAATATCATATACATATACTATATATTATGCTATTGTTAGCTAGTTAAGGATAAAATAAATTGATTTAAAGAAAAAAAGAACATGATGTGAAAGTGATAACTGTGAAAATGTTGGATGAACAAGCAAATTGCAGGAAAAGATAAGAATAGGTTTAGAAAAAGGAGAATGGAGTCAGCATGAGGCTACAGGAGAGGGTCACACCATGGAGGTACTATGGCCCCCCTTGAGACCCAGAACGTAATTTCCATTGTAATTTGGCTACCATTAGATGATTTTTATTGGCTATAAGTAATATTTTATAGATATGACCTGCTTAGTATCCTTGTCGACTAACTAATTTGGTATATTCAGTTACTTTTCGTAATTTTATGGCTCGACGACATACAATTTTATATAGCAAAGGAAAGATCTGGGCGTGAAGGGGTTAATACCTCCATGGGTCACACAGCTGCACCATGGAAGGACATACTTATTATATGAACTTAGAAGAGTTTTAGTCAATTGAAACTTTTGCAGCAAGGACAGGACATAATGGAAATAATGACAAAGTAAGCAAAAAGAGGAAAAGAGGTAAATGATCAATACTGGTAGTTAGTGCAGAGTCAATAGGGAGCTTTAAAAGGAGGCTAGATAATTTAATGGATGGGGATGAAAGGTGGAAGTAAGTAGTGTTAAGTAGCAGGAACTACCACATGTAGGTCTCGCGGCCTCTTGTAGCTTCCTTATTGTCTTATGGTTTTAATTTTTTTTTTTTTTTTTTTTTTATTGGAGCCTATAGCGCATGCAGGCTTATGGAGTCTTGATGTTGGTCAATCTCGCCCGTTAGTAGCGCAGGCTGGATTTTTTAGTGACACCTGTGGTCTCAGGTGAAGATCCAAGTTAACCCCTTGAGACCCACAACGTAATTTTCATTGTAATTTGGGTGCCATAAGACGATTTTTAGTGAATATAAGCAATATTTTATGGCTATGACCTATTTAGTATCCTTGTCCACTAACTAATTTAGTATATTCAGTTATTTTTCGTAATGTTATGGCTAACAACAGACAATTTTTTATAGCAAAGGAAACATCTGGGCGTGAAGGGGTTAAAAGTCTTATGTACTGAAGGAAGATTAATAGACTACTGAAGAGACTAAAAAGATTGATCTCTTGCAGGAGCTGTGGAGCACCGAGATGGAGCTGCCGAGGCTAGACTACGAGGGTGTGATGCAGGGAGACGAGGAGCTGCTGGACTTCCTGGTCACCGTGGAGCAGAAGGGTGTGGCTGTACTGACTCAGGCGCCCAGAGACCCTGAGGCCGTGCTGTCCATCATCAACAGAATTGGATTTGTTAAGCCCACGCACTACGGGTAGGCTGAATAGCTTCTGGAATGAGTGAATGAGGCATGAAAGTGTGTAATGTTACTTGGGTCATTGTTGATGGAAGAATTGGGAGCGCCACAATTTAAAGAACAGTCTAAACATGGATATAAATGTGGAGGGATTTAATTCAAACATCTTTATCTACTTTGAAGCCATGGGGCATATAAGAATACTGAAAAAAAGAGAATTAGCTGATGAAAGGCAATGAAAGGCAATGAAAGAAGAGACAGTGCTGAGGAAAGTGCTCATTTGTGTTGGGGAAAAATGAGCTACAAATAAGTAAATGGTATATATATGTACATGCAAGTGGGAGTTAGTGAACGTAATAAACCTAACTATGACTGGAAAGTAGGGTGGATGTGCAGTGCTTGAGTGACAGATGGTTCAATAAGTGTGAAGTAGTGTAGGGAGATTCATAAGATCACTAAGGGTGTGAGGCCCTGTGTAGTCTGCCAAAAGGGTCTAAGAAACACATAAATCAGTACTGAGCTGGGAAATATTTGTGGATTGTGAGTACACAAGAGGTATAATGATATTAGAGGCAGTGTGAACAATATGAAATTTGAATACACAGTTTTGGAAAGCAGACTAAAGGGTTAAGGGTTAAAAACAAACTGACTTTGTTGGATAATATCTTCAGTGCTTAGAGAAGTTTGTTTATTGATAGATTTTGATCAACATGGTAGGAAGTTTGTGCAAGCTAGCTATAGTCTATTTTTTTTTAAAAAGGTGAAAAATCCTGCCCCCTTGCTGCTTACTGACTGATATTTGATGCCAGGAGAAGGGAATACTACGCTTCTTCTAAATGTCAGCTGTATTTTATCATAGTTAACCATATTATCAGGTAAAAATAGGCATAATTTTGAGCATGACTTAAGATAGAATGGAATTTTTGCCTCGTTAAAAAAAATAGACTATAGATACAAGTGATTGGAGTTTAGTTTAGGGACTTTCCCATGATGAATTTAAATGGATTACCCTTTAAATTCTCCCACCAGTTACAGATTAATGAGGCTTTTCTCTGAGTACGGAATGCAAGGTGGGTAATGGAGAGTTGAGTACTACCGTATGTAAGTGACGTCCAATGAAAGACTACCTGGTTGAACATGCACCCCACGCCAGAGTACTGTGAATGGCGTTATTGGTACTCAATGCACTAATATGTGTTTGTGCTTGCAGGATCCAGTACCCCATTCGCAGCAAAGCAAGTGCCAACAGCCTTGCCTACACAGATCAGAAGCTGGGTATGCACAACGACCTTCCCTACTTCCAGTATGTGCCGGGGGTGAGCTCCAGGTCCTCTATCCTTTCCTGCATAGTTTGTTTCCTTTGCTTACACAGAAATGTCTCTTGTCCTTTCCCGGATGATGTAGTGATGACAGTTGTGTTCCTATAGCTTAGTAGGTGAACAACCTGCAAATTATTTCAAGGTCAAGGATATGTAAATGAGTTTGTTTGTATTACTATGTTTTTGTCCTTTCCCTTTTATCTATAACATAAGGATTGTACTTCATGATTTTGTTTGTCTTTCACTATAATAGTCATTCAAACCAATCCTCACTGCCCCACCCTTCAGGCCTTTCCACACACAACTATCAGCCCAAGTCATCCCTTAACAAATGAGTTTCATTCAGTCTAAATGCATCCACTCATTCTTTCATACCATTTTCCATGACCGTTCTTCTCTACAACACTCTATTTATTCCAATCACATCACAACATACAATTATTAAGATATGTTTTATCCTGCCTTATTTATTCACACCCACTTTCCTGTCACAATCAAACCCCATTCTTCCACTCCTTGTGGTGGCCTGACCGGCGGCTGGTCCAATGCTGTGTTACCCTGGAGGCAAGGTCCTAGTCTGTTAGGATAAAATGCTTCATCACCAGCTAATATTCCCTGCACCCTCTCTTTTAGTTTCACGTTGGAGGTTGTACTAACAGTAACAATCATGTAGAGGAAGGGATGGACTGAAATTCCTTCTCTATGAGGGGTAGCTCTCTATGAGACCTTTTTTTTCATATATAATGTCCACCACATATACAACTAATGAAATTGATAAAAAAAAAGTGTGTAATATCTAATTGTACCATTGCGTTATAATACCTTCTAGGTAATGATGCTGATGTAGTCTTGCAACCTCACCCCTCAGACCTTCACTGGATGCAATATATAGTGTGTTACATCATTTTCGGCACTTCATTTTCTCAGACCTAATCCATTTTTGTTTCAGGCACTCATTGTTCAAGTCCATTTTCTCCTTTCTTGCTTTTTTTTTCTCTTTTTACAGTTTTCATGCCTTTTGAGACAATCCCTTTTGGTATTTTTGGGGCAGACTAACAATACGTAATTCTGTCTCTCCCATTATCTGCCTCTTTTAAGATTTCCCTTATTGCAGACTAAGTAAGAGCTTTCACATCGTTTTCTATCCTGGCCAATCTCCTTCTATTCTATTTAATACTTTGCCAAAACAATGCTTCCTTTTTACTTCCTGTTTATCTCAGTGCATTGTTTATTGGCACTTACACTCCTTTTTATCTCTGTATGCATTCTCCATCTCCATCACTGCTTCCTTATGTGCTCCTACCTCCATATTAGGACCATTATTTCCACGACCAATAGCTTATTTCTCTCTACAGATCATCTTCCTTCACTGCATCACCCAGTTTGAGGGCCAGGGTGGGGAGAATGACCTGACAGATGGCTTCCAGGTGGCTCAGTACCTGAAGCAGCATCACCCCAGGGAGTATCGCATCCTGACTGACACACCGATCTATTTCTGGGACAAGGGTGTGGCGCAGGTCAAACAAGAGACTACGGGGTACCACAAAATTATCAACATCCCCATCATTGTGTAAGGGTGATGGCTCTATAAGTACACTTGAGCTTCTACTATAATCATTTTCTTGGTTTATTTTTTAGATCTTTTATTTGGAATGATGTAAGAATTGTAAGAATAGGTCAGTATTCGTAAGATCACAATTCTTAGTCATCTCTATGAAGCAAAAGATTGGCTTGGATAGAGGCAGCCCAAGGTTAAGGTTGATGCTGGATTGATGATATCTAGTTACTGTTGCCTAATGATCCATTGACTAACCATCAGCCATTGATGGTGAGCCTTTGCATGAAATTATCAACTATAGCATCCTCACGTGGACTTGTTGTGGTCCTGATCATCCTACCTTCATGGCTACTTCCCTGATAAAAAAAGACTGAATGCATTCCAAGACTTGAACAGCTTTAGGCCGTGTAGCCCCACAAGGGTGATGGAAATAGCACTGCCTCCATCATCAATGCACTACATGTACTGTGGTCTCCAAACCCTGGCAGCCACGAGCTGATGAGCACTTTACTGCAGTGCAACCCAGGTCCCATGTTCTCCCAAGAGCTGCAGCTAATGATTTCTTGGCACCCACTTATCCTTTTCAGAAATGGAAGCATGTTTTTAACTAATAGCTAATATAATGCATGAACTATGACATGCCATATTTCAGGAATTAAAGGATGTGGGTTACATTATTCTCTGGAGCATTAATACTCAGTAAAAGTGCCATGAAACTTATTTGTGGTTATAAAAACCTGTATCAAGCTAAGGGGTGACAGGGATATTAGTTTATAAAACTAGAATAAAGAGTAAGGAAGGCTGCGGCTGAAGATAAACACTGTATGTACACAGACACTACATTTCTGTAGACCATAGGATAGATGGATAGTTGTGTAATGTGTAGTAGATCTGTGGAAATGTTGGGAAATGTTGAGCAAGGGCATAATAGAAGGAGATAAGGAGGTGGTGCCACAATAATATAAGGGATGACAGATGAATGCAGGGTAATAACTGTAATGAATGAATTGAAAAAACTGAGATAAGAAAACTGCACAATGCATGAAGTCACACTTAGAAAGTGATACCAGAAGCAGTGGTTTGTTGCTACAACCCCATTACTACATGCAAGCAGGAGCTTGGACACCAGATGCTAATATGCAGATACTGTAATACATACTATGCTGTAGCCCTACTACAGTATATGCAAATGTACAGATATCTGAATGGACAGTTTAGTTAGTATAACATTTTGTGAAATTAATCAATGATGATGGTAACATTAAATTTACTTTACAGAGGGATTTTTACGCATGTCTATTCAAAGTGTAAAAGATTTTCACGCATCTATTCAAGGTCTAAAAGATTTTCACGCATGTGTTTGGTTTAGTCTTCACATTTCAATCAAGTTAAATGTTTCATGGAAAACATTCATTGAATATAAACAGCTCTCAAGATAGTAATATAATAGATGCATGGCTTGCAAAGTGACATGAAGATAGGAATGAGAGTAGACCATGTCACGCACTGAAAGTATTCAGCCTGCACACCTAACCGAGATTTTGGTCACAGGGAGGACCGAGTGAGTGGGACAGTTGTGCGGATAAACAACTCCCAGCTGAGGAACTCCTACCTTGACCTGCCCCCAGAACAGGTCACCCCCTGGTATGCTGCCCTCAGACTCTTCAACCAAACCCTTGACCAGCACTCCATCAGGAATAAACTTAAAAGTGGTAGGTCTTTCTCCCTCCCTCCAAGCAGCGTCTTGCCCTACATTCTTAACCTATACTTAATACAGCAATGAGGTGGTTCACAACTTATCAAAGGTACTGTATTTGTTTAGCTTTCTGTAGTTCCATGCACCTGTCAATGGTGATTCAGGTACATATATTGCCGCCATTCTGTGACTTTTTTAGTTGTTTTTTAATGCAGGTGACATAGTGCTACATCAATAATTATGATGGAATCTAAATGTCACGTGGACTTAACTTACTGCCTAAGCTATTTTTTTGTTGTGCTGACACATGATTATGTAAATGAATGTCCTATTTCAGATAAAACATTAGGCTGAATTCTTTAGCAAAGCATCCATGAATTGTGGGCATTGCACAAGAATATGAACTCTCCACTGCAGCTCAAATAGAGTGATGAAAGTCCCTTCTTACTCTCTGTTTGACATGCCTCCCATACATTTCCCCCAGGTGAGATGCTGGTGATGGACAACACGCGCCTGCTGCATGGACGCACGGGCTATGACAGTGCCGTGGGGGAGCGACACATGAACCAGGCCTACCTGGACTGGGACGGGGCTCTGTCCAGGCGCAGAGTCCTTCAGATCAAACTTGGAGTCAACTTGAAGTAGGGGAAGCTGTGTGACTGGGGCAGCGGTGGTTGTGTTACTTTGCACTGACACTGGAAGGGAACGATACCTTGATGCTATTTCCATATGCTCTACCTTTGCAGCAGAGTAGTTGTTGAAGCCTTCCACTTTCTAAATCTTGTATATTTATGCGTAACTGATATTAAAATAAAACAGATATGTTGAAATGCATGTACTCTAAACAGCGAAGCCGACCGGACACCCCTGCCGCCATCTTTTACCCCAGCAGGAAAAACATCCCCACGGATTGACCACAGGCCACATTTTTTACCCTAGTTAGTAAAATTCGTAGACTCCGTCTGTCCTCCCTCCCTCCCTCCACTCTCATTATCTCTCTCTCTCTCTCTCTCTCTCTCTCTCTCTCTCTCTCTCTCTCTCTCTCTCTCTCTCTCTCTCTCTCTCTCTCTCTCTCTCTCTCTCTCTCTCTCTCTCACATACACACACAAACACGTTATATTGGAAATAAAATAGATTCGTAAATAACATAGATATTATTTCAGCAAGATTATAAAGTGAGTGAGAGAGAGAGAGAGAGAGAGAGAGAGAGAGAGAGAGAGAGAGAGAGAGAGAGAGAGAGAGAGAGGAGGAGGACGAGATAAGAAGGATTTGACCGTCAGGTCAGGTAGGGGCGACCTCTCTCTCTCTCTCTCTCTCTCTCTCTCTCTCTCTCTCTCTCTCTCTCTCTCTCTCTCTCTCTCTCTCTCTCTCTCTCTCTCTCTTTCTGAATAGTTATAATGTAATTTTCGTAAATTATAAGACGCATAACAATATAAGTTCACCACTAAAGTTTTGACATCTATATAAATGATGATATAATATATATAATATATATATATATATATATATAAAATATATAATATTATTATAATATAATATATATATATACAGTGAGAGAAAGACAGAAACACCTCTTCCTCATTCTAATTCCTCACTTTCCACCCCTCTCAAACCTGTCCATCATGTTTGTGTGTGTGTGTGTGTGTGTGTGTGTGCGTGTGTGTGTCGTTGCATATAGCATTAACAATTACATTATAATAATGTGTACCGATACATTATAACATTATGTTCTTGTTGTATTCATCTAATTATATTATACAGGGCCTGAGCTACGCTCGTATGGCCCCGTCTTAATAGCTACATTTTCATCTTCATAGCATCATAGCTATGTACTATCCTTGGTCGTGCGTGACAGCGCCGTCTAGTCACTCTAGGGCATGTTTCTTAAAGTGTGGTCCGCGAACCCCTTGGGGTCCGCATACCATTTCAAGGGGTCCGCAGGCAAATTTGAATGTCAGCTAAAATATATAATAGTATCTCGAAACAATTTAACTGACGACTGTGATGATATATGCGATTTGACAGCTTTGTAGTGGCCGCTGCAAATTGAGTGGTCGCTCAAAAGTTGAATTGAGTGACTTGAGTCAGTTGACGTTAGGCTGCTGATGGAAGGAAGTCGCTTGTGCTCCTCTTTGTACATTTATTAAATTGGCAAGAAAATATTCTGGATGGTTGTGACAACATACTCATATTTTTATCCCATTTGTATGTTTTTTAATTATTTTATAATTATACACAACTATGCTATGTTACAGTATATATTAAGTTCTTTACTATATGTTATAGTATGTATTATGGTGTGGCCGCCTTGACCGCAAATTTTTTAGTCTTTTCCTACCCTAGCAGACTTCCTTCTCACTGTCGAAGAAGAGCTAGATGGTGACACAACACAAGCTTTCATAGCTCATATTCAAGGCCTTCACTCAGAGTTAGGAAATTAGTTTCCAGAACCAGACCCAAACTTTGAGTGGATTAAAAATCAATTTGCTACTGATGAAGCCGAGATAGAAAATGTCAGTGTCAAGTTGCCATCAAAAGAGGTTGATACCCTTGTTGAAATTGCAACAAATGGGACACTTCAGCAACTATTCAGGGAGAGAAGTTTGACGGATTTTTGGGCTCAAGTACAGCCAGACTACCCTGGACTCGCAGAATTGGCTTTGAGGCACTTGATGCCGTTCCCAACAATATATAACTGGATTTTCCACATTGGTCCTTACCAGACATGCGACTGAAGCTCAGCAGAATGGAGCCAGATATCACTTGGATCATGAATCAGCAAAAGCAGTACCATTCATCCCATTAGGATCGATATGTGAGGACGAAAGGTTGTTGTTCAGTTAAATTTGTGTGTAAAAATGTAAATTGTAAATTGTGAAATGAATAACGCTATGTGAGGTAAAACTTGAATAGTTCTGTTAAAGTTAAGCCATTAATATTATAATAATTCAGTAACAATTTCAGTATATTTTAGAAAACAAACTCCTTTTAAAAATTTTACTCAAGAGATAGTGTAAAGGGGAAATCTCAGAATTAAGGGTCCGCCACATGATTACCTTTAAGAAAAGGGGTCCGCTGCACGATAAAGTTTAAGAACCACTGCGTCTAGGCACATGCTTCCTGTGGCTGCGTCAATAAGTGCTGAATTTTCGCATTAACGAGCCGTTTTGTGCTGCTATAAATGGATATAAACGACAGAAAAGGGGAGAAGACTTACCATAGGTTAGTGAGAGGACTTTTCTACATCATAAATCACATCTGTTACGTCACTTACAGAGTTGAAGCGGGGCAGCTGTCCTGGCAATGGCGGTGGGCCATCACAACCATCACAACGCTCTATTTTTTATCGCATCCCAGTATTGAGAGGGCATGAAGCTGTCAGAAAGTGCTCATAGAGGTATAGGAGCCTACTGGTGGAGAAGGGAGGCGTAATTATGTCTGATAGAAGAATAACAAGGAGTTAAGTAGGACGCTGTGGTGGCTGCGTACACGTGAATAACATCACAACGCCGAGGAATAGCAAGGACGAGGAGCGGCGACAACACCCGGTTACAGGGAGTTTCGTACACAAGTTGTTTCGTACCCAGGTTTTGTTAGTAGTTTCGTACACTAATTTTGAGTATTTTCGTACATACCGGGTGTCGTTTCGTTACTCTAGTAGTCAAGTCCAACTCTGAGCTGAGTGTACAAAACGACTATGGTTTCATATAGACTACGAAACCACTTTTTGGTGTACGAATCTACTGGTGTACGAAACAACTTGTGTACGAACTGACAACACCCCCAACACCCAAACCCTTGAGCCAAACCTTTCACTGCTGCCGGACAACCAGCTGCAGACGAGGACCACCAGTGTGCAGGTGGCTCAGATGAAACAGTACGTCAAGGGCGTATTTAGCCTAGGATCTTGAACATTGGGGGCTTAGCCCAGCCAAGAGATCTTTACATTTTTACAGGATAATTTTCAATTTATTTATGAGTATAATGAATATAAGATGTGAGACAATGTGCTCTACCAAAGTAATTTGCTTAGGATAACTTTCGAAACATGAAATTAAAATAAAATTAAGACAATCTGAGTTGGGGTTCAACTTCGTTATTATTTTTATTTTCATCAGTAGGAGTAAAACCCTAAGAAAAAGAAAGAGAGCTTTGGCGTGATGAAGCAGTCATATAGAGTGTATATTCCCAATGCTTTGTTCAATACTGAAATCTGACCAAGCTCGATCTTATAGCTACTTTTTTTTATTTTACATCACAAAGGACTGGTCAAGGACACACATAAATTAATGCACTTCGAAAAAAATGCACTTCGAAAAAATGCACTTCGAAGAAAATGCACTTTGAAAAACTGCACTTCGAAAAAACTGCTCTT
>JACEEZ010015748.1:147500-170000 GCA_016584305.1 Chionoecetes opilio
ATCGAGCATCATAACAGCACCATACACACCTGCAACATTCCTTATTACGCCAAAGTGCTTTATAACATTCCATATAACGAGAATACGGCGTGCGTAGTGGAAAAAAAGAGACTAATAGTGTCATGCAATCACTGTATTAGATCAGCCATACGCAGCTTATCCCTGCATCGATCCTGCTGAAACTGAAACACGACAAAGAAGAGAGCTATTCATACTCATATACAACACAAGGGATCGTATAAGTAAGCGGGAATCGTAGCATAGAGCAGTTAAAAGCATGAAACAAAGGGAGCCCAGTGTTCAGGGAAGAGAGAGTCCACGGTGTAGGGGGGCGGGCGGCTGACGTCATAACGCTGCAGACGGACTACCCCGCAGACAGCCAGTCATAAGGTGCGAGGTTGACCCTTGTCTGTCCTTGCTAGGGTACGTTTTGGGGCCTCGTACCGTCTGGGAACGTTTTCTCTTCCTGTCCTCGTTAGAGAAAACGTATAGGGGTATCTTAGCTATTCTTGAACTGGCCTACATTTTTACATGTCAAATATTTAGCTACTGTGCATGTCCTGTTTGTAAAGATTACGTTGGCGAGGACTATTTCATGGATGTCTGTGTAAGGTTGAAAGTGTCTGTAATGACTTGGTTACCTGGTTATCTACCTACCCTGTGTTCATAGTAGCACACGTGTTATTGATGGCCTTGGAGGAAATAATATATAGACGTCGCATATAACTCGTTGAAATGTAATGTTATTAACTAAATACAAATACATCATTTTCCTGTGGCCTTATAATCGTTGGCTTGCCTTGTGTTGTTGCTTATTGCGAATCAATACTTCCTGTACCACCAACTTGAGTGATTTAATTTTTTTTTTATTGCTAAATGATATATTTATGGCAATTAGCATTTACTAGACGTCGTATGATACAGGGGTGTATTCATTAACTTTAATAGTATGACCCCAAACTTTAGTCTCCCTTGAAATTATATTGATAAGCGTTCTCTCTCTCTCTCTCTCTCCCTCTCTCTCTCTCTCTCTCTCTCTCTCTCTCTCTCTCTCTCTCTCTCTCTCTCTCTCTCTCTCTCTGTGTATGTATGTATGTGTGTGTGTGTGTGTGTATTTATGTGTGTGCGCGAGGCTCGTTCCTCTGCATTATGGTCGGCTGTTGGCGGAAACCGAGACGAAGGACTTCCCCGCCGCGAAAGGCAGAGGGGAGGAAGCTGCATGTTTCCACCGATTGAATGAAACAAGAACCGCACAACTTAAGAAGATTATAAGACTGACCAACGATCTCAGGGGGCCAGGGGGGCTTCCAGGGGGTGCAGGGGGAGGCTTGCTTGGGATGGCACACACCTGCACGCACATTGCAGTCAGCAGTATTCCATTTGGGCATGCAGTTTTAATAGCACCGAATAAGAGGGATTTTTGCTCAGTTCCTGCGCGGCAATGCAGGTGCGCCGGAGGATGGGGCAACGATCATGGGGGGGCAGGGGGAAGGTGCTAACAGAGAGGCTGATATCCCTGCTGAATGATACACACCCCTGTTAACCTTTAATATAACCAATACAGTCGATGTGAAAGTTATTGCATCTTGTATGTGACGAAGGGAGAGTGTGAGAGGGTGTAGGACAAAGGAATGTGTCGTTGTAAAGGCGGGAGGCAGGTCATGGTGGGTGGTGTGGCTGTGCTGAGGCGAAGGGGGGGAGGGGGGGCGTGTGTCTGCTGGGAGGGGGGAAGGGGTGGGATCATTGCCCTATAGTATGTTGGGTTTGTTAACTGCGATATATTTTTGCTAAAATTGCAGTGTATTTATTTTCTCTCTCCACTGAGGGATATGTGGTGTGCTGCGGTGATTTCGGGACACACACACACACACACACACACACACACACACACATACACACACACACACACACACACACACACACACATACACACACACACACACACACACACACACACACACACACTTGAACATGCTATAGTTTCTCGGATATTAATGTGGTAAGCAATCTATGGGTTTGATAGTCGTGGTTCATGACGCCTCGATGGGCAGCTTTAACAGGACCTCGGCTAAACTATTTCTGTAACGACGTCATCATCATCATCATCGTTATCTTTAATGAACTCAATATTCTCTCTCTCTCTCTCTCTCTCTCTCTCTCTCTCTCTCTCTCTCTCTCTCTCTCTCTCTCTCTCTCTCTCTCTCTCTCTCTCTCTCTCTCTCTCTCTCTCTCTCTCTCTCTCTCTCTCTCTCTCTCTCTCTCTCTCTCTCTCTCTACGTATTTTCAATGTATAAATTAGTTTGTTTATTGCTGCTTTTCACCGTCTGTATATCTATTCACAAGTATTTATCATCATTATCATTATTGTTATCACTATCATTATTTTTATTATTACTGTTATTACTATCATTACCATAATAATAATAATGATTATTGTTATTATTATTATAATTAATATTATTATTATTATTATTATTATTATTATTATTATTATTATTATTATTATCACCATCATCGTTATTATTGCATTATTATCACCATCATCGTTATTATTGCATTATTATCACCATCATCGTTATTATTGCATTATTATCATTCATGTCGATGCCGTCATGCATCATCCGAAGTGATACCGAAGACTTATCTTAAATATTGATTCAGCATGTATCTCGCCATGCTATTTTAATGGCCGATCCCACTTTTCATATGCTTCTTATCATTGATGTAATGAAAAATAACATAGGTAATTCTTACTTCCAGCTGCAGTTTTCTTTGCATTACCATTTTTCTTGCCCAATTAGTCTTTTTTTGTACTTCTCGTCTAAATTCATTGTATAATCTGCCGTTTTCAGACGAATTCTGATTTATTATAATTATATTTATTTCAATGTGCACAGTTTCCCATTATTGTGCCATCACTCTGGGTGGGTGCATGAGTGGGTGGGTGCAAGGGAGGGGTGTTTGAATCTCAAGGATAATACCTCTCTTATATATTATCCTTGGTGGGTCTCTTCTGTACCCTGCAGGCAATGACACTCAACACTATGGATGCATGAAGGTCACACCAACCTGCCTGGTTTTTTTTATTCCCTTTGTATGTTTATGTTTATTTACGGGTTCATCCTCTTTTCGGCCTTTTCCTTACGTCGACGGAATAAAGGTTTGCGTCATTAATTATCACATTGTGTCGACCTTGATGTTGCTTCACTAGACAAGTCAGGGACGTGTTAAGTAGCGCCGTGGTGATAAAGATAACTGTTTAACACATCATTTAGTGGCAGCGTAAATGATGCCGCGCCCTGTACACATTTTTGTCATCAGGGGGATTGGTTAACATGGAGGGAGGGAAGGGTGAAGAGGAGCTGTATATAGGTCAGGAAGTGGGTTGCTGTTTGTAACCCCTTCACGCCCAGATCTTTCCTTTGCTATTTATGTATAATCGTCTGTAGTTAGCCATAAAATTACGAAAAGTAACTGAATATACCAAATTAGGTAGTGGACAAGATTAGTATAAACAGGTCATATCTATAAAATATTGCTTATATTAACTAAAATCGTCTAATGGTACCCAAATTGCAATGGAAATATCGTTCTGGGCCTCAAGGGGTTAAGGGTGTGTCGTATATAGAGCATAATGTTATTGTTGGTGTGATTGGCGTGTCTTCGCGTGTATGTTAATAACGTTACCTATTTTGATTGTGATATACGAAGTGACACAGCGTTGTCAGAGGGTCAGTAAGGGTACTTTTTCTGTGTGTGTGGGTTGTGTGTGTGTGTGTGTGTGTGTGTGTGTGTGTGTGTGTGTGTTTGTGTGTGTGTGTGTGTGTGTGTGTGTGTGTGTGTGTGTGTGTGTGTGTGTGTGTGTGTGTGTGTGCGCGCGTGTGTGCAGTGCAAGATTTATGATGTGGAAGGCCTGGGGCACGTTTTGGTGGGGGGTCCTTCACAAGCATCAAATTAGCATGGTTGTAAATGAAAAAAAATTTAAACCTCGCACCGTCGAAACGATATGCTTGCTCGCACGACGTGACTCGCTCTTGACGACCCATGATACTCATAAATTAATGCAATTAATAATCAAGTTAAAACGTTTGGAAAAATTTAACAAAAGTGAGGAAATAAAACAGTTAAACAGCTAAAGGGGTCTGGAGTGTATCGACGTTTTGCCTTTTCCCCTTCCTTGAAAATATAAATGGAAAGTATGTAAATTTACGTATGAATTTATTTATAGCAGAAGATGGTGTGAGGGTTTGGGGTCTGGGGGGCAGTGGAGGGAACGATATTCGACTTTTTGAATTATTTGGTTTGGTAATGAGTCCAAATGTCAAGTTGCCCAGCGTTTGGTGGGAGGCCCCTTCTGAACCTGGGCGGACGTGTGCCTGTGTGTGATGCCTTTGTCATGCTGGACGTGCACTTGATTAAAAGTGTATGACAGAAAAATAAAGGAAATGTAAATGCTTCTTTCTTGACTGCCCGCAGCTCATATGTTTATATCACATATTTGTTTGGCCACATCTGCGTGAATGCTATTACGAGATAGAGTTCGGGGAAAACCAATTATTATTGTGCCTGTAATAGATAATGTATATTATAGAATCTATTTAGAATGTAGGAATGTGAATATTAGTAGTATTTGACCTATAAAACTGCTAGAAGAGGAGTTTTAGAGGACGCACTGGAATCTTAAAGCTCTAGAACCATAATGTTATAGTCTTCCCTTTAAAGCCGTTTTCTATCAAGGAAATGGATGGGGGGCTTAGGTGTTATTATAGTGTGTGTCACCATTACAACAGAGAGGTATACATTATTTTACCCAATAAACTGTCATTAGTTTGCGTATTATAGATGTAAAAAAACATAGCAAAAGTAAGCTACGTATGAATACCTCTTTTTCACCGGTAGCTTCTCAGATAGTCTCCCTTGGAATGTTTTGATCTGACCTTATCTACCTGGACACGCCTTGCCTTCCATCTCCTTGGTCCTCCTCACGTCCATGACTGGCGGAGGAGTGGAGGGAAGGATCTGCTCGGCCTTTCTCATCAGGGTTTGTGTCTCACCCTTTGTGGCTACTCTACATATATTCCCTTTGTAATTCCCTGCTTTCTCCAAATACCTCCCTGATTGCAGTGGTCAATGTATTCTATTCTGACTTAATAATAATAATAATAATAATAATTTTATTTTCACCCGAAGGTATAGAGTAAAATAAAACCATGATATACAAACAGGAGTAAATGAGCTTAAGTACTAAAGCAGATAAAAGCTTAATGGATGGATGTTTGAACCTCTAAGCAATATCGTTTGATAGGAAATAATAGAAGCGTGTATTCCCGTGACAATAGCAGTAGCACATGATCGTTGTGTAGGTCAGAGTAGCAAATCCATTCTCTCCATCCATTCCAGACGTTGACTAGTTCATAACTCTATATACTTACCAACAAGGATGATGTAAAGACAACAGACATAATTCATGGTTAACAAATACCACAGTGCTTTGTAGACTTAACAACAATGTAAAGATAACATAGCTACATAATCCATGGCTAACAAATACCACAGTGCTTGAAAGTTCCATGTAAAATACTTCTTTTTTGCCTCGCATTGCTTTCGTCTTGGATAATATTACAACCTAGAATAAGATCATTGACTTTTAACGATAGTTGGTCAGTTGATCTTGATGACAACATTCGTCAACTGCCTACCTGCACCTGACTACCTTGACGGCCCCCACACCTGCTCCCCCGCTTGTTGAGGTATGCAGGTCATTTGATAGTTATTTTGTTGGCTAATTATTCAGTTACCCAGTGTGTTTGTTGTTGTTTAATTAGTTACTTAAATGGTTCGTTTGTTGGTTGAATGCTGGATAGTTTATTAGTCAATAAGTAACGGCATCGTTAGTTACGTTGATGTTCAATTGGTTAGTTTGTTGAGTGGTTGAGTAGGTCGTTAGCCCCATGATTCTATACCTATATATTCCTACCTCCGTATTGTGGTGGTGTTGTATGGGTCATGAATGGTCGTGGTGGTGGTGGTGATGTCTGTGTGGCGTGCTCAGGGGCGCCGCTGTCATCATTGCTCCTGAAGAGGTGACTGAAGTGCTGCCTTGAAATTGGGTGCATTGAATATATTTCTTGCTGAAATGTAAAAAAAAATATAGCTACAGAATGAATATGCACACATAGTTCCAAGAAGTAGTAAAAAGTAAATATGTGTAAAAAGTAGTTTGAATAAAAAGTAAATCTCAACTTCGGCCTACTCTATGATTAATTCTAATGGGTCAGTTGTCGGTCCTTGACATCGATACCAATCAGGTGGTGTTGCAATCCACCTGAGGCCGCGTGTTCTTGATGGGCAGCGACGCGGCGGCCCAGTTTTTTCACGGCACGAGACAGGCCGGACGCATATTCCCGTTTTCTGGAACAGTATGTCGCGTTTACTTTTGAACACGTCAGGTTAGGTGACGTTAGGTTCCGGTTAGGGTAGGTTAGCTTACGTGGGCCATCATGGTAACTTTGTGTGGGAATCACAATGAGCGTATTTTCGAGGAAATCCTATGGTTAGTTTCGGAGGTACAGCCAAGCGTCTTCACTCCGGGGAAACCACATACTCCCATAGAGTTGGGGAATATGCAAGCCGGTGGCTGATCTTTTTGTAATATTGTTATCTTCTGTTTAAGTTTTTGTCTTGCTTTAGTATTTCCATCATAGTTCACTTCGAAGGTGTGATGCAGCGGACGCCATGATTGCTTTCTTGGTGGGATTGGCAGAGGGTGGTGGCGTTGTGCTGGTGGTGGTGGTGGTGGTGGTCGTGGTGGTGCACATGGTTGTGGTGGTTGTAGTAATTGCAATGGTGGTGGTGGTGGTGGTCATGGTGGTAGTTGTAGTAATGACAATGGTGATGTTGTGAAAAACAACATATTTCAACAGCACCTCAATAGCTCCAAATTGAGCCTCCTTGCGGACTGTTACTCCCCCAGGGCGGCGAGTAGCACCACAAGTAGCACACAGGTGACAGGTGTGACGCCCGCGGGGCACGGTCTGTACGGCTCACTTAGGGGCTTTGTATCTAAGGTAACAAACATTGCTTTTTACTAATCAGAAAATTCATTCAACGCAGCTTTATGCCTTTATGCTTTATGGTAGTTTAAGTGAAGAGAAGAATTCTAACCAAATTGTGATTTATGGTTCACCTTTGATGCGAGTGAAATAATTACTCTAGATAACAGTTGTATGATGGTGAAAAAAAAGAATATATATTATATAATATATATATATATATTATATATATATATATATATATATATATATATATATATATATATATATATATATATATATATATATATATATATATATATATATATATATATATATATATATATTATATATAATATATATATATATATATATATATATATATAATGGTATGAACAAGTCAAAATAATTTTTTTAATAAATTAGTCTAGCTGAATATTGGAAGTGTAGGATCTTTAGTCTTAATTCGTATCTATTTTCTTCTCTTCATAAGATGTGAGTTGATAGGCAGGCCGCCCCCGAGGCTGCTTCTCCCCGCCACGCCCGCCACGCCCGTCACGCCCCACGCCCTCATAAGCCAACAGCTCAAGTAAGGCGAAACACTTTATTTTGATTGTTTTAATGAAAACACTTTGGAGTTCACCTGTTTTCAGCCCGTCAGTGTGGCAAGGTTGGTAGAGACGTGAGTTCGCAATGTGCAGCGTCCCTGTGCATTCGGTCAGCGGTTCGAGTCCGCCTAGTTCGTGCTGACGTGGCGGCGCTTTGTATAGTCAATAACCTTGTAGTTGGTACTTGCAAAGTGTCTAGATAGGATGAAAATCTTATCTTATCACCTGTTTTCAATGTTAAGGTATTCGAAGGTAATGAGTGTGTGAGGAAGGCCTTGCCAGCAGCCTCACCGCCTTGCCACCAGCCGCCAACCGCCCACCACCCACCTCGATCACCACCACCAAGGCCCAGGCCCCGTATTCTTCATAAAGATTATGGAATGTTTCATGACTATGGCAGACTAGTATCATGGTATTTTATTCTAAAAAATATATACAAAGCTGCATCAGTATATAGAATGCAGCCAGGCGTCTGCCCCAACGCGGGTTTATGACACATACCCTTTATCTGTGATAGTTTCCAGTCAGTTATCAATATAAAGCGCCGTTTTGTTTTGCTATAACATGCGTTCACATATAACTATGAACGCTTTGTGAATACGGCCTTAGGTGATTCTTAGGAAATCTATACAGGTAACTTGTCTCACCTAGATGCCGCCGGCGAGCGTCTGTCTCTCCCTTCCCTATCTCCTACTTCTGTCTCCCGCCCTTCTCCTCTGCGGCGGGGCGGGGCGGGGCAGCCCGGCGCGGAAGTCGAGATGACACAAATCTTTTACAAAAACTTTATTAGATCTTATATTTAGTTTTTCCCTGCCGCCCGTCGTCCTCGCCGTGGTGGTGCACGGTGGTGCGTGGCGGCGGAGTCAAGCCACCTCCCGGACGCATATTGCCGTATTCTGGAACAGTATGCCGCGTTTACTCTTGAACACGTCAGGTTAGCTTACGTTAGGTTACGGTTAGGTTGGGTTAGTTTCCCTGTAAAGTTACGGTACTTTGTGTGGGAATCACAATGAAGGTATTTTTGAGAAATTCCTATGGTTAGTTTCGGTGCTATATATACAGCCAGGCGTCTTCACCGGGAAACCACATACCCACATAGAGTTGGGGAATATGCCTCCCGGACTGGCCCTCCCACGTCCTGGCTACTGACGAACAGTGCGTGTGCCTTTATCGTGCTGCTGAGGCTGATGGTTGCCCTGCGCTTAGGTCTCTAATTAATAAAAAAAAGTCCCCTGCCTCGCGCTGTGCCTCGCCTTCACTTCCCGCCGGGTCAGTGTGTGGATGCGGCTCACGCCCGCGTCAAGGCGATCACTGCACCCTAGATCAATAGACTTTTAATATGCAGAGTGTCAGTTAATCTTGACTGCAACCGCCCCGCCCGTGTGCTGAGTGACCCGCGGCAATAGTCAAGGCACAAGGAAGCTGAAGAAAGCGAGGAAAAATATAAATAAGGATGATGATGATGATAATGAAGAAAAAGAAGAAGAAGGCGGCAAGGAATGGCAGGAACTAGGAACTCTCATCCCTATCTTGCTATGAACACCCCATCCCATTCATTCCCTCCCTCACTCACCTTCTCACTGTCACTCATTCACATCTATTCCTATTAATTAAAGTCCCTCACTAGAATTACTCCTTCATGACTTCCTTTATTTCTTCCTTTAAATTCCCTCTTCGTGTGTGTGTGTGTGTGTGTGTGTGTGTGTGTGTGTGTGTGTGTGTGTATGTGTGTATGTGTGTGTGTGTGTTTGTGTGTGTGTGTGTGTGTGTGTGCCTCATCTGGCCAGGAAGGAAGATGGTTGTTTCTATGAATAGCATTTCGACCTTTACAGCGGCGGTGTGAGGCGACTTTTTGTGTGTTGTGTTGCACCCCCATTGCCAATTTTGTGGCCACCCCGCTCATCGCTCTCTCTCTCTCTCTCTCTTCTCTCTCCCCCCCCCTCTCGTCCTCTCCTTCTCGTCATCTCTCTCCTCTCTATCTTGTCTCTCTCCTAGTCTCGCTCTCTCTCAGTACACCACCTTTGCCAAAACATATATTAATGCAATAGATATAAAATGTATCAATTAACTTTTTTTGTGATTTATCTAAAGCTTTTGATACATATTGATCAATCCATGTTATTAAGAAAACAAACGATTTACGGTATTCGTGGACGCGTTTCAGAGGGTTTGAAAGTTATCTCCGCGGCAGGAACCCAGTATAACAGTCTTTAATAGTAGTGCATCGTCGTACAAAAGTCTTATTTGTGGTGTGCCACAAGGATCGGTTCTAGGACCATTATTATTTTTTATTTACATCAATGACATAACTCTATGTACCAAAAATCTAAAATTTTTACTTTTTGCTGATGACACTACCATTTTTCTACAGGGAAGTGATTTAAATATTAAGAAATACATGAAACACTGAATTTGGTACTGTTCTGATTGGTTAAAAATGTAACAAGCTAACATTAAATATCAATACAACTCACTGTATGCTGTCACATTCACAACATGACACACACACAATGCAACAATATCAAATTGATAATCTCATTATTAATAGAGGTACAAGAAGCTAATTCGCTTGGAGTTTGTTATTGATAGCTAACTAAGATGGAAAACACACATAGGGAATGTAATGAATAATATTTCAAACATAATAGGTGTAATATATATAATATACGAACCCATTGTAATATTGAAGGTTTTAAGACATTTTAATTATCATTAGCATATCAGATTTAATTGTATCGTTCAGCTATCTGGGGTGGGGCATTAAACAAATATTGATCACTTTTGTAAATCAGAAAAATTAGTTCGCAATAATGTCCTCTAGTAATCGGTTATGACACACACAGCCAATCTTCGTGAGTTGAAATTCTAAAATTTACATTATCTATAGACTATCATACTACACTTTTGGTTTTATAAGGCGTTGAAAATACATACAAAATTGACAGTGGTTTTTCAGACCACAACGCATAGCAATACAACCAGACAACCAATATCCTCAACTTCCATTGTGTAGAACTTCCCATGCTCACAAAGTGGTTTCTCACTCGGGGAACTAAACTGTGGAAACAACTTCCATATGATTAGGCATAAAGAATTAAATCCATATTTAAACTGCAATAAAAGAAAGTTGAAATTAACTATTAAATTAATTTATTATTTTTATTGTGATTTTATACTTTAATGTGTAATTATCATTGATCTCTTCAAGTGCCGTAACTATTTTATTTATGTGTACTGTTATGGTATGAATCTTGTTTGTGTATATTCTGTATATACTTATTAAATTTATTTCATTTATTGTAAAATTAAGTAGTATATTCAGTAGGAATATAATTTTTTTTTTTTTTTATTTAATTTAATGTTTTTCTATTAAATTACATTAGGCGTCCTACCGCTACATCTGCTGACCTCTTATTTTAGCATAAAAGTCCATAAATAGTTACGACTCATGGACAAAGGCTGTTGACATTTTCTCTACATGTATAATAACTTGTATATATATAAGGCCAATAAAAAATTATCATCACTCATCAATCAATCAAATCCTCTCTTCTCTCTCTCAGATCTCTCCTCTCTCTCTCCCTAGTCATCCTCTCTCTCTCTCACTCTTTCTTGTCTTCGTCTCTCTCTTCTTCTCTGTTCTCGCTCCTCTCTCTCTATCTCTCATCTCTCTACTTCTTCTCTCTCACTCTCTCTCTCTCTCGGTCTCTCCTCATTGCCTATCGGGGGGGCCAGCCTGACTCTCTCTCCTCTCCTTTCCTTCTCTCTCCTCTCTCATTTGCCTATCGTGTGGGCCAGCCTGACTCTCCCCCCTCTCTCTCTCTCTCTCTTCTCTCACTCTCTCTCTCATTGCCATCGTTGGCGGCCAGCCTGACTTTCTCTCTCTTCTCTCTCTCTCTCTCTCTCTCTCTGGTGCCGTCATGTCCTTCCCCTCACTTATTTCTCATTTCTCTGCGTTTCTCTTTCCCTTTCCATTCCCCTTATTCGTCTTATCTCTTAACATCCTCCTTTCATTCCTCTCCCTCCTTTCCCTTCCAAGTTCCATCCCTTGACATCTTTCCCTGTTCCTTTTCTCCTGCTGTTCTCTTACTTCTTTACTCTTCTCTTTAACTTTCTCTTACTCTATTTCTTTTCCAGCCTCCCTCTTCCTCTCCTATCTCTAACATCCTTCCTTCAATCCATCCATCTCTCCCTTTCTCATCACTCACTCCCTCCTTCCTCCATCCCTCTTTGCTACTCTTATTCATGGTCTAACTTATCCCTCCTCTCTCTCATTTTACAATTCATATCATCTGTCTAACTTCTTTTTTTCTTCTTTCTTTCTTTCTTTCGTATTTTTCTTCCATTTTTTCTTTCATATTTTTCTTCTTCCCTTCTTTCTTTCGATTTTTCTTTTTGCTTCTTCTCCTTCTTCTTCTTCCTGCATTGCTTTCGTTTCTTCTTCTTCTTCTTCCATTCGTTTATTCTTCTTCTGCAATTCATTTCTTCTTCTTCTTCTTCTTCTTCTTCTTCGGTTCGTTTATTCTTCATCTTCCATTCGTTTCTTCTTCTTCTTTTTCTTCTTCTTCCATTCATTTCTTCTTTTTCTTAATTATTATCATCTTTTTCTTCATTTTATATATTTTCTTGCTTTCTTCAGCTTCCTCATGTCTTCCTTTGTCGTGCTTCATTTCCTTCTTTTATTACCTATTCTTCCTCTTCCTCTTTACTCCATCTCCCTTTGACCTGTTTCCGCCTACCTCCTCTTCCGTATTCTTTCCTCAGTTATCTTATTTCTTGTGTTCTCTTTTCTTCATCCCCTTCTTCCTTTTTCCTCCGTCCTTCCTTCTTCCTGTTCCTCTCCATCGTCTCTCTCTCTCTCTCTCTCTCTCTCTCTCTCTCTCTCTCCTCTCTCGTCCTCTCCTCTCTCTCATCTCATCCACTCTTCTCTCTATCTCTCTCTCTCTCCGTTCGTCCTCTCTCTCCTCTCTCTCTCTCTCCTCTCTCTTCTCTCTCTCTCTCCTCTCCCTCTTCATCTCTCTCTCTCTCCTCTCTCCTCTCTCTCTCTCGTTTATTAATTATATTTGCATTCACTTTCCTTCCTTTCTTTCCTCTTTTTTATCTCATTCTTCCAAAATATTTTAAATTTTATTCAACCTTTTCTCACCTCCATTCTTTTTCTTCTTCCCGACCACATATTTTCTCTTTTCTCTTTCTTTCTCATTCTTATTATTTTTCCCTGTGTCTTTACCTCCAGTCTAAAATCATCCTCCTTCTCCTCCTCCTCCTCCTCCTCCTCCACTCCGCCTCCTCCTCCTCCTCCCTCCTCCTCCTCCTCCTCCTCCTCATCCTCCTCTCCTCCTCCTCCTCTCCTCCTCCTCCTCTCCCCTCCTCCTCCTCCTCTCCTCTATCTCTCTTCTTACAGCTCAAAAAACACGAGCGGAGACGGCGGTAGCAGCATCACCTTAACCCCTTTTCGTACCCCACAGGCAACGCTGGGTTCACGTCCCCCGTTTCCCGCAAATCCTAATCAAAGTAACTTAATCAGCGCCCTTAAACAGTGGACCGTAGACGCCCTGCCGTAAAAAACCCTCACGCAGGTTACCAAAAAACTATCAGGAACTAATTACTCTACACAAATTCCAGTGTGTGGTGTGTTGTATGTTATCAATAGATTAGGTACCAACTGTTTACTTTGAGTTTTGGCTGGCAATAGTTGTGGTGGGCCGTGTTTTAAGTTACGGTAAGAGGTGCAGAGCGAGTGTCAGGCTGCTCCACTTGTTTACCATTTTGTGGTAAAGGTTAACATTTTACACTCGGTGTCCAAGTCGACCCTTAGTTTTGGAGATATTATTTTAGGCTTCAGATATCGACTCATACGCCGGCATATATATATATATATATATATATATATATATATTATATATGTATTGGGTATTCGTTGTGGTGTGGGTGATCCTGGCGGGGGGGGGGGGGGGGGGGGGGGGGGGGGGTGTGGTCGGCCGGGCGGAACACAGGGGGGTCAGTGTTGCCTTGCCTTTCAAACGCCCCCCCTGCAAAGAGGCTCGCATTGGTAGGGAATATTATCTTCCCTCAGGCTGAAAGTGAAAAGCCCAGTCACCATTCCATATTATCATGCCAAAAAAATAAAGTTTAGTTGAATAACTTTTATTTTCGTCAGCCCAAGCAGTAGTGTGTAGGAGGGAGGGCGGCGTGACGCGGCACCTGGGGGAGGGCACCTTGAGGGCGGCCTCGTCACCAGGCAACGCAACTCTGTGACATCACGCCTCTTGTTTATGTGTCTGTTCACCTCAGACGCGATCCTCCTTACTTCTAACGACCGTTCTAATCCTTCAAACTACCGTCCTATAGCTTTGACTTCCTGCCTTTCTAAAGTTTTTGAATCTATACTTAATAAGAAGATTCTTAAGCATCTATCTGCTCACAATCTTCTATCTGATCGTCAGTACGGTTTCCGTAAAGGGCGATCTACTGGCGATCTTCTAGCTTTCCTAACTGAATCTTGGTCATCCTCCTTTAGGGGTTTCGGTGAAACTTTTGCTGTTGCCCTTGACATATCAAAAGCTTTTGATAGAGTCTGGCACAAATCTTTAATTTCCAAACTACCCTCATTCGGTTTCTATCCTTCTCTCTGTAACTTCATCTTAAGTTTCCTTTCAAACCGTTCTATTGCAGCTACTGTAGACGGACATTGTTCTTCTCCTAAATCTATCAATAGCGGTGTTCCCCAGGGTTCTGTCCTATCATCCACTCTCTTTCTATTATTCATTAATGATCTTCTAAGTCTAACTCAAAGCCCTATCCACTCCTACGCTAATGATTCTACCCTGCATTTTTCAACGTCGTTTATTAGACGTCCAACTCAAAAGGAACTAAGTGATTCACGGAGAGATGCCACCGAGCGCCTAACTTCTGATCTTTCTATAATTTCTGATTAGGGCAAAGCAAACCTTGTTTTGTTCAATGCCTCAAAAACCCAATTTCTTCACCTATCTACTCGACAAAACCTACCAGATAACTATCCCCTCTTCTTCAATGACACTCAACTGTCTCCTTCTTCTACAATGAACATTCTAGGACTATCCTTTACTAAAAATCTGAACTGGAAATCTCACATCTCATCTCTTGCTAGAACAGCTTCTAAGAAGTTAGGTGTCCTGTGGCGTCTGCGTCCTTTTTTTTCTCCCTCCCAATTGCTTGCTCTCTACAGGGGCCTTATCCGCCCATGTATGGAGTATGTCTCACATGTTTGGGGAGGATCCACTCATACAGCTCTCCTAAACAGGGTTGAGTCAAAAGCTTTTCGTCTCATCAACTCCTCTCCTCTGACTGACTGTCTTCAATCTTTAAATCACCGCCGCAATGTTGCTTCTCTTGCTCTTTTCTACCGTTATTTTCATGCTCACTGCTCTTCTGAACTTGCTAACTGCATGCCTCCCCCCTTCCCGCGGCCTCGCTGCACAAGACTTTCTACTCATTCTCATCCCTATTCTGTCCATCTTCCTAATGCAAGAGTTAATCAGTATCTTTACTCTTTCATCCCTTTCACTGGTAAACTCTGGAACTCTCTTCCTGTTTCTATTTTTCCACTTTCCTATGACTTAAATCTTTTCAAGAGAAGAGTAACAAGACCTCCCGAACTAAATTGGCCCACCCCTCTTTTTTATTTTATTCTCTTACTGTCTTCTTTATAGGGACTGGCAACTAAGCGGGCTTTGTGTTACCCATTTTTTGTGTGCCCTTGGCCAGTCCTTTGTGATGTAAAAAAAAAAAAAAAAAAAAAAAAACGGATTTACACCCGAACTTTCAATTTGTATTTTTTTAAAGATATCCGTAATGGATTGTGAGGGAATCGAACCCACACCTTTTGTTGATGTATTAAAACACCAACACCTTACCACTGAGCTATGGAGCCCCATTCAATTGTTAATGGCACGATGTATTGCACACCAGAACCATTTTATGAGTTTTTTATTTTATTTTATTTTCAAGTTGGAGCCTATAGCGATTTTAGGCTTTTATCTTCCTTCCTTAGGCCTTGCATATAAGCCTCTCAATGATGAATACCATGAATCATATTATACTTGTAAATTGATAAGTTTTCACTGCCACGCAATATTTTGTTTCCTAAAGTTTGATATCAGAATAATTTTTCAAGGCTTACATAAGGCGCTGGCAACACACTCTAGACAAGGAGTCGACTGCTGTTGTGGTCGGGCATTACACGCATTAAATTGAAGAAAAAAAAGTTGAATTCTCGTAATATTTAAACAAGGTGGGAAGGATGCAGAATTGCAGATGGCGCCTGTCGTCCGCTGGGCTGAGATTCCAATCCTTTGTTTAGTTTATTCAAGTATTTGCTACAAGTGACTTCAGAACAAATAAACCGGTTATTAGAATGCCACTGAAAGACTAGGATCAGTGTTTAGGCAAGGAGTTAAATGTATGAAATTATTATTATTTTTTTTTTTTGGGGGTGGGGATTGTCCGAACCATATTTATTCTCTACCCACCTTGAATGGCAAATCGAAAGTGATCAGTGCAGCAAAACGTTCCGGCATTCAAGGGAAAAGCGAAATAGCGAAGAACAAATTGTGCGTGGGAATCGTGACCTTTGTGCTCCTGTCTCCATCTGGTGGTGGTTCGTCAGTCACCCCGCCATCAGGGAACCAACAATATGTCAAGAGTCACTGCGTCGCCCAAGGGAACAGATGCACTATGCTGCCCTCTATAGAGGGCAGCATAGTGCATCTGTTGTGGCGGCCTCAGTGCTCATTGTTCTTACCGAAATTGATGAAAGGCGTGAGGGAAGCAGACACTGTGTTGGGGTTAAGGGAGGGGTGGGCGGCTGCCATGGTGGGGAACTGGGGGGGTGCTTGGGTTAAGGATAGCGGGTGCGTGGTGGGCGTGGACGGAAGGATTGGGCGCCGAAAACGTTTGTGGGACGCAAGGAGGCTTGGGTCGAGGCTCTTCCGCCAGGCCGCGTTAAGGGGCAAGCAGGGATGAGGAAGAGTCCCGCCGAGGTCAAGGATCCTGGCTGAAGTGGCTTATGGGTCAGACAGAGGCGTTCTGTTGAGGCTTGACCTAGGGAAGACCCACCGCCTGGTATACTGCCTTCCCCGGGCGGCCTCACTGGTGGCGCTCAAAGATACCGCCAGCAAGAGTGAGGGACGGTGGGTGAGTGTGTGGGGCGACCTCGTGCCTCTCCAGGGTTTTGGAGGACGAGGTGAAGGTGAGGAAGCGAGGTGGCGGGATACGGAAGGACTTCACGGCGTCTTTGGGTATGCAGTGCATGATCTCTAGCAAGGACACCGAGAGAGAAAAAGAATTCACGTTGCAAAAATATCTTACTTGCTTTCTAGGTACTAATAAACGTGTCTCATCAAACAGCCACATGTTCCTGGGCCAAAAAAGGAATACACTGTACGGTGCATAGATTGTCCATTGTACGTAGATGTCACATGTCTAGAAACTTATTGTGAGCGTTAACGAAGGAAAGCTATTTACTGGGGGAAAAAATGTGAAGGTGAGAGACTGTGTAGCTCAAATTAATCATAACTACAGCATATTCATCTATTCTATTCATATATTCATTTATCTATTAATTGTCCTCAGTAAGTGAGGCACGTCAGTCAACCTACATCAATTCCAATGTAATTCCAATCATCAATTCCAATTCCAATAGATGGAATTCTTTTGATACTCATGATTGGTAATAGACGTAGCGCTTCCTTCCTTTCCATTCTCTCTCTCGTATGATGTAGTTATGTAGTTACCCTTGTTATGCCTGTATCATGTGTATGTATGTTTGTATGTAGTGCATGGTAGTAGAGGTATGTCTGGGTGTTCCTTCATCTTAGCATCGAGTCTCCTTTGATAATTATTGACAAGATCTAGTGTCTTCTTATCTATCCATAAGGCGAGGAGATTGAGGTGTCCCATGAAGCAAGTAGTAGGTGTTGTCATTATAGTTAAGAAAAAAAAGAAGGAAAAACTGGTTCATAAATAGGGTGGTAAATGTATGGAATGGACTCAGTAGACAGGTAGTTAGTGCGGAGTCATTAGGGAGCTTTAAAAGGAGGCTAGACAATTTTATGGATGGGGAAGAGAGGTGGATGTAGGTAGTGTCAAGTAACAGGAACTACCACGTGTAGGTTTCACAGCCTCTTGTAGCTTCCTTATTTTCTTATGTTCTTTCTTATGTTCTTAATTCGTTTTGTCATGCAGATATCGAAACACCACAACCACAATTCTCCCACTTACCAACCTATTCATAATATCTCCATATATAAATACTGATATAACTACACACAATAATGGCTGCTTTTTACGCTCACTCAATACTCTTTGTATAGCTCGTGATTATGTCAAGAAAATATCAAGACTTAGAACCAGCTCGTGATTATATAAAGAAAATATCATGACTTAGAACCAGCTCGTGATTATATAAAGAAAATATCATGACTTAGAACCAGCTCATGATTTTATAAAGAAAATATCAAGACTTAGAACCAGCTCATGATTATATAAAGAAAATATCAAGACTTAGAACCAGCTCATGATTTTATAAAGAAAATATCAAGACTTAGAACCAGCTCGTGATTATATAAAGAAAATATCATGACTTAGAACCAGCTCATGATTTTATAAAGAAAATATCAAGACTTAGAACCAGCTCGTTTATATAGAAATATATGACTTAAACAGCATGATTTTAAAAATATCAGATAGAACAGTCGTGATATAAGATACTGACTTAGAACCAGCTCATGATTATATAAAGAAAATATCATGACTTAGAATTGCTGGAGAAGGGGACAGAGGTTGTTGTGTGAGGATCCCCTTAGGTAGACTTATAATTAGAGACTTAGAATTAGATTAGAGACTTAGAATTGGTGGAGAAGGGAACAGTGCTGGTGGCATGAGGTTGGTTCCCCAGTCACTAACCTAAGGACGGCTGACCCACCCTTGGGCAGTGACGGGTGAAGGAGAAGAGAAGGGCGACCACAGCAGCCTGGAACAGATATTGTAGGAGGGGAAGGAGGAGGATGAGGAGGAGGAGGAGGAGGAGGAAGAGGAGGAGGAGGGGAAGAGGAGGAGGGCAGTGGCAGGATGAGGGGTAACGCATCGCTTCTCCTTCAGTCCTTACCCTTCTCTCCATCCATATATTTTTTGTAACACACACACACACACACACACAAAGAAAAAAAATACTTGGTAAATACACACACACAAAAAAAAAATATACAACTAGGTAAATACACTAACACACAAAAAGAAAAAGAAACTAGGTAAATACACACACGCACACAAAATACAACTAGGTAAATAGTACTAAATACACCAAAAAAAAAAACTACTAGTTAAATACACATACACACAAAAATATATACAACTAGGTAAATACACACACAAAAAAATACAACTATAGTCTATTTTTTTTACAAGGCAAAAATATTATTCTATCTTAAGGTCTCATGCTTAAAATTATGCCTATGTTTACCTGATAATATGGTTAACTATGATCAAATACAGCTGGAATTTAGAAAAAGCGTAGTATTCCCTTCTCCTGGCATCAAATATCAGTCAGTAAGCAGCAAGGGATCAGGATTTTGGCCTCGTAAAAAAAATAGACTATAGGTAAACACACACACACACACACACACACACACACACACACACACACACACACACACACACACACACACACACACACACACACACACACACACACACACACACACACACACACACACACACACACACACACACACACACACACACACACACGCACACACACACACACACACACACACACACACACACACACACACACACACACACACACACACACACACTAGTTCGTGACCTTCTTCATTATGTTATAACTTCCTTTTTTCGAATGTTATTTTTTCCATGTTTTTCCTTTTTTCGAATGTTATTTTTTTCATATTTTTTTACGTTTTATCCCTGGTTTTTATGTCCCTGTGGCAATGGGTTTTGTGTCCGCATAAGAACAGCAGTAAAACGCAAGGGATAACGTAAGGACAGATGGAGCAAAAAACAGAAATATCAGCCTGAAACGTGATAGTAATGTTGATGAGATGATTCGTTCGCTACTTAACGAACGAATCATCCGTGATTTAGTGATTTACTGTTCATCAAGTTATTAACCCATGAAGCCCAGAGCGTAATTTCCATTGTAATTTAGGTACCATTAGACGATTTTCATGAATATAAGCAATATTTTATAGATATGACCTGTTTAGTATCTTTGTCGACTAACTAATTTGGTATATTAAGTTACTTTTTCGTAATTTTATGGCTAACAACAGACGATTTCATATAGCAAAGGAAAGATCTGGGCGTGAAAAGGTTAATTAAAGCGTGCAGTTATTATCATTGCAATTATTATTAGTGCTGTTATTATTGTTATTATTATTATTATTACTGTTTTCATCATAATTATTGTTGTTATTATTGTTGCTATTTTAACACCATTACTATTATTGTTTTTGTTTTTACTATATCGTTTTCATTATTATTATTAACATTCTTATGATAAAAAAATAAATTATGATTATAGTAGTAGTAATGATGGGCTTAATATATAATGATAATGATGATGAGGAAAATTATAATACTCTATACAATAAATGCAACTTTCCGTGTGTGTGTGTGTGTGTGTGTATATATTTCGTGTATCTGTGTGTGATGAAATATCTATATCTAACTATCTATCTATCTTTCTATCTATCTAACTATCTAACTATCTATCTATCTATCTAACTATCTATCTATCTATCTAACTATCTAACTATATATATATCTATCTATCTATCTAACTATCTATCTATCTATCTATCTATCTTTCTAACTATCTATCTATCTATCTATCTATCTATCTATCTTTCTAACTATCTATCTATCTATCTAACTATCTATCTATCTATCTATCTTTCTAACTATCTATCTATCTATCTATCTATCTATCTATCTAACTATCTATCTATCTATCTATCTAACTATCTATCTATCTATCTAACTATCTATCTATATTTCTAACTATCTATCTATCTATCTATTTAACTATCTATCTATCTATCTATATTTCTAACTATCTATCTATCTATCTATATTTCTAACTATCTATCTATCTATCTATCTATATATATATATATATATATATATATATATATATATATATATATATTTTACATTTGTGCCTATAGCGCCTGTAGGCAGTGGTGACCCAGGGCTCGGATGGTAGGCTCTGGAGGTTCACTTGAGGGCTCTGATGGTTGGTCCTCGCCCGTGGTGGCGCAGGCAGGATTCTTATAGTGACGCCTGTGATTAGAGGCTCATGCCGCCCCCCTGTGTCCTCCGATGCACTCGCAATCGAAGGTAGAGTTGATGGGCAGGGCATGTGGGTGTTCTTAGGCCACTTGACGGTGCAGAAAGGTTTTGGGTTTCTTCGGGGATCGAACTCGGGTCACCGAAAACGCCAGTCGGAGACGCTAACCACTCCGCTACCGCCTCCACAACTCTATCTATCTATCTATCTATCTAACTATCTATCTATATCTATATATCTATCTATCTAGCTAGCTATCTAACTATCTAACTATCTATATCTATCTATCTATCTATCTATCTATCTAACTATCTATATCTATCTATCTATCTATCTATCTATCTAACTATCTATATCTATCTATCTATCTATCTATCTATCTAACTATCTATATCTATCTATCTATCTATCTATCTATCTATCTAACTATCTATATCTATCTAACTATCTATATCTATCTATCTATCTATCTATCTATCTATCTAACTATCTATATATATATATATATCTATCTATCTATCTATCTATCTATCTAACTATCTATATCTATATCTATCTATCTATCTATCTATCTATCTATCTATATGTGTGTGTGTGTGTGCATGTCACTCTTTATTCTTACACCACAATGCTCGGCGGTCACGTTTCACCACCAACACCGTGACAGCTTTTTACATCAGAACAATAAATCATGTCTTGCCATATAGGATGCAAGGAGCGTAGTTTTTTAATATGTTGAGAAAGAGAAAAAAAACGTTTCTTTCGACATGTATCAAAAAAAGATGCAGTGTGGACGAGGAAAAAAGTTGTTCACAGTCGTTGTGTAAGGGAAGAAAAAATTGCTCCTTGAAAGTGTATCGGTAATAAAATATAAAAAATATGAATAAAGTTTAAAAGCCATGAAGGACAATGGCAATAATACGGACGTGAACAAAAACATTGATATACAAAATTTAATGCAATCTAATGATGACACTTGACACACACACACACATACACACAAACGCACACAAAAAACATATACAAAACTATAAATAACTATAAATAAAAACTATAAATAAATGAAAATAAAATCTATAAAATAAAAAATAAAACAAAAATAAATAAATAAATAAAAATGAAGTAAAACCATAAATAATCCTATAATAAACTAAACTATAATAAAACTTGAATGTAAATTGAGTTGAGTTAATTTGAGTAAATTGAGTAAATTTAATCAAACAGACACACACCAAACAACTAGGGAACAAAAACATTGCTGTACAAAATGTAATGCAATATAATGATGATGCCTGACACACATACATACACACAAACACACAGACACAAAAATATATATAAATAAAACTAATAAATTGAATCAAACAGACACACACCAAACTACCCTTACATGTCCATTACCTTCTGTCGTTACCTGTCCCGTCATTAGCTACTTACCTTCCTTCCTTCCTTACCTTCCTCCTTCCCTTACCTCCCTCCTTCCCTTCCTTACCTCCCTCCTTCCCTT
>JACEEZ010015748.1:175000-197500 GCA_016584305.1 Chionoecetes opilio
GTAATAGAAACGGGGAAATATATATGATCGATTGAAAAGTTGAGTTAAACAAGAAGAAGAAAAACAAAACATGAAAGTATGAATATGAAAACAAATAATAATGGAGCGTTTAGAGGAACACACACACACACACACACACACACACACACACACACACACACACACACACACACACACACACACACACACACACACACACACACACACACACACACACACACACACACACACACACACACACACACACACACACACACACACACACACACACACACACACACAACACACACACACACACACACACACACACACACACACACACACACACACACACACACACACACACACACACACACACACAACACACACACACACACACACACACACACACACACACACACACACACACACACACACACACACAGCCGAGGAAGGAGAGCGAGGAAGAACATAGGAGAGAGAGAAGAAAATTAAGGAAAAGACGAACAAAAGAAATGAAAAAAAGATACAGAACAATAATAATAGTAATGATGATAAATTGATAATGGACAGAATTATGCTAGTGGTAATGATAGTAATGATGATGATAATGACAACGACAACAGTGATGATGACAATGCTTATAATGAAAATGAGAATAGTAAGAGAATGTGAAGAAATGAAGAAAAAGGAAACAGACGAAGATGAAGAGGAGAAGGAGGAAGAGGAGGAGGAGGAAGAGGAGGAGGAGGAAGAGGAGGAGGTGTAAGAGGAAGATAATAATGAAACAGAAGAATATGAGGAGAAGGAGGAAGAGGAAAAGGAGGAAGAGGAAGATAACAAGGAGGAGGAGGAGGAGGAGGAGGAGGAGGAGGAGGAGGAGGAGGAGGAGGAGGAGGAGGAGGAGGAGGAGGAGGAGGAGGAGGAGGAGGATGGGTATTAGCCCCTTGAGACCCAGAACGTAATTTCCATTGTAAGTTGGGTACCATTAGACGATTTTTAGTGATTATAAGCAATATTTTATAGATATGACCTGTTTAGTATCCTTGTCCACTAACTTATTTGGTATATTCAGTTACTTTTCGTACTTTTATGGCTAACAACAGACAATTTTATATAGCAAAGGAAAGATCTGGGCGTGAAGGGGTTAATTAAGCCGTTTAGTCCACATACCCTCAGTGGATTGTGTCGTCATCTGCCTGCTATTGTTATTGTTATCATTATTGTTATTTTTGTTGTTATTACTATTATTATCATGAGGATTTGAAAGTAGTAGTAACAGATGTAGCAGTCGCAGCAACAGTAGTAGCAATAGTAGTTGCTGTGTTTTTTTTTTACTGTTGTTCCGTTTCCTCTTCGTCCTTTTTTTCCTTCTGCTTCTTTTTCTTCTTCTTTTTCCACTTTTTCATTTAAATCATCATTCGACCTCCTCTTCCTCCTCCTTTTTCTCCTCCTCCTCCTCCTCCTCCTCCTCCTCCTCCTCCTCCTCCTCCTCCTCCTCCTCCTCCTCCTCCTCCTCCTCCTCCTCCTCCTCCTTTTCCTCCTCCTTCTCCTCCTCCTCTTCAACTTCCTCCTCTTTAACCTCATCCTCATTATCATTTCCTCCTTCCTCTATCCACACACTTTCAGATGTTGCATTTTTTCTTTCTATATATGATCAAATAAACTTCACAAATTATGACCAGTAATTTGAAGAGGATAGTAAACTTACTTCCTCTTCCTCCTCTTCCTCCTCTTCCTCCTCAAGAACAGACTAGACGCGCACTGTAAAGTAAATGTGTTTTGATACTTCCCTGCGAATTATATTATAACGTCCCCCGGAAGCATATTAACAACATGCTCGCCCTTTTCGGCAGGTTGGCGGCCCTCTACGCATGGCTGTAGCTCCGAAACTAACCACAGAATTTTCTTGAAAATAACCTCATTGTGATTCCCACACAAAGTTACAATAATTATTGGAACTTGAACCTAACCTAACCTAACCTTACCTAACCTTAACCGAAAGTTAAAAAAAAAAATTCGCGAGCGGCCTGCCGAAACGGCGAGCATGTTGTTAATATGCCCCCCGGAATGATTAGTGTTAATGGTAGCATCAGTTAGCATACTTCATATCCTCTCATTCTTCACTACGAAACTTCCATGTTCCTATCTCTTTTTGGGGCATGGTATAGTCTTTTCTAACTGTTCTCTTAAATGTAGTTTGATAGTTAGTAGTATATAGTCCAGCAGATACCCTCGTTATAAACCAATAAGTCTCCTGGTATCTATTCTTCCTATGTATTCTTATGTATTCCTCATTCTCTTCATCCTACTCCTCTTCTTCCTTCAGTAACCCCAATAGTACCACCACCACTAACCCCCCCCCCCCCATCATCATCACTCTGCCACTAAACAGGATATAGTAATAAGAGAACCTTCGATAAAGCAAGAGAGGCCAGAATCAGACGATGAAGGTCAGGCGATGTAAAAGGCCTCCGGAAGTGGCTGGCCGGGCAGGAGGGAGTGAAAGGGGGGGGGGGGGGGGTGAGGGGGTATTGGGTCAAGGGGGGACAGGAATATGTTCTTAGGGGGGTTGGAGGAAGAGGAGGAAGATGAAGAGGAGGACGAAAAATGTAGGAGTATAATTAAAAATATGAGGAGGAGGATTACATAGGATTACATAGGAATAACAGACACCAGGAGACCTATTGGTCCATGACGAGGGTATCTGCTGAACTACATACTACTAACTATCAACTACTTGTAAGAAAACAGATGGAAAAGGATACCATGTCCTTAAAAGAAGATAGGAACATGGAAGTTTCATAGTGCAGAAAAATAGAGTATGAAATATACTAACTACAACTACCACTACCACTACAACTAATCGATCCGGGGGACTAAATATGAATTCGCAGGGCACTATCAATACCCATTTACTTTACAGTGCGCGTCAAGTCTGTTTTTAAATGTAGTTATTGTGCTGGCTTCGACAACATTTGCTGGTAACTTGTTCCATCGATCAACGACTCTCTCACATTGAAATAATTTTTACGGAGATCAGTGATGCAACGTTGACCGTTTAGTTTTAAACCATTATTTCTTGTTGTCACTTGAGTTGAAAGTTCGAATAGGTTCTCTTGATTAATGACATCAAATCCTTTTAGGATCTTAAAGGTTTCTATCAAGTCCCCACGGATTCTACGATCCTTTAAGGAAAACATATTAAGTTTCCGCAGTCTCTCTTCATAAGATGAATTTCGCAGAGATGGAATTTGTTTGGTTGCTCTTCTTTGCACTGATTCCAATTTTGCTTGGTCTTTTACGAAACAGGGCGACCAGAATTGGACGGCATATTCCAAGTGTGGCCTAACCAAGGACGTGTATAATTGTGTCATTACTTTCGGGGTTTTGTGTTCAAAATTGCGTTTAATAAAGCCCAACATCATATTCGCCTTTTTACTGGCAGCTAGGCAATGCGGACTGGTTTTAAGATCATTACTGATGATGACACCTAAATCCTTTTCTTGCTGTACTTCAGTTAACGATTTATTTTGCATTTGATAGTTATATTTGAGGTTATCGTTGCCTATATGCATTACTTTACATTTATCGGAATTGAATTTTAATAGCCATTTATCACTCCAGTCTGATAGTTTGTCGAGGTCACTTTGTATGAGTTCGCAGTTTTCTGTAGTATATGCTTTACCGCCTAATTTGGTGTCGTCTGCAAATTTCGATATTTTAGATACAAGTCCGCAGTCCAGATCGTTGATATATATCAGAAAAAGAGTGGGACCCAAGACCGAGCCCTGAGGCACCCCACTAGTAACATCTAACCAATCAGAGAGGAGGAGGAGGAGGAGGAGGAGGAGGAGGAGGAGGAGGAAAAATGTAGAGAGAGTAGGAGGATAATAAAAAAAAATGAGGAAGAGAAGGAGTAGGAAGAAGAGAAGGAGATATGTAGGTAAAGAATAGGAGTTAAATAATAGAAAAATTAGAGAAAGAGAAGGAGGAGTAGGAAGAGAAGGAGGCGTAGGAAGAGAAGGAGGTGTAGGAAGAGGAGGAGGAGGAGGAGGAAGAGGAGGAGGGGGCGAAAGGAAGAAGAGAGAAGCTTAGAATACAACACTTCCTATCAATAATTCATTAGAACTACTAATAAAGGAATAATGCACAACGTCATACATCATCTCCTTAATGACGCAGTGCTATAGCCAGACAGCCATGCTAATCCTATACTACATGCAATAAATGGATCTCACAGCAACAACTACTACCACCTTTACTACTACTACTACTACTACTACTACTACTACTACTACTACTACTACTACTACTACTACTACTACTATAGTGAAGAATACATGTTACTGCACACCAATCAGAGGCGAGGACTGGTGTGACGCGCCCCGACGAACCAATCACAAGTGTTGGTCTAGAGTAGATGACGTGGCAAAGTTTTCACCAATCATTGTATTCGATTTCATTGTCTATTGGCACATCAATACGGGTACTCTCTCTCTCTCTCTCTCTCTCTCTTTCTCTCTCTCTCTCTCTCTCTCTCTCTCTCTCTCTCTCTCTCTCTCTCTCTCTCTCTCTCTCTCTCTCTCTCTCTCTCTCTCTCTCTCTCTCTCTCTCTCTCTCTCTCTCTCTCTCTCTCTCTCTCTCTCTCTCTCTCTCTCTCTCTCTCTCTCTCTCTCTCTCTCTCTCACACACACACACACACACACATAAAGAATGAAAACTAATTCATAATTTATGTGTGTTTGTGTACGAATGTGTGTGTGTGTATGTGTGTGTGTGACTGTGTGTGTGTGTGTTTGTATTAATCTAGTTGTATTCATCTAGTTGTATTTTACAGGGCCTGAGCTACACTCGTTATGGCCCCGTCTCCATATCTCCATTTTATCATTCATCCTTAGTGCTTAGTGTTGGTCGAAACCTACACCCCGGGAGGCGGGTCACAACCCCCGGCTAACACCCGGTACCCATTCACTGCTGGGTGGACAGAGGCTCGAGTTTTAAGGAAACAGCCCATCTATCTCCGCTCCGCCCGGGGATTGAACCCGGGACTTGTCGGTTTTGAACCGAGCGTGCTACCACTACACTACGGAGTACCGTGTGTGTGTGTGTGCGTGTGTGTGTGTGTGTGTGTGTGTGTGTGTGTGTGTGTGTGTGTGTGTGTGTGTGTGTGTGTGTGTGTGTGTGTGTGTGTGTGTGTGTGTGTGTGTGTGTGTGTGTGTGTGTGTGTGTGTGTGTGTGTGTGTGTGTGTGTGTGTTTGACAGTCAGTCACACCTGCCTCGCTCCTCTATATAAATCAGCCCGTCCGTCTTGGTCAGGTGTGGGCCGCCAAGGTAAATATGCGTTAGCTATATTTACCTCGGCGGCCGCCTAGAGCAGTAAAGGCCCACGTCACCAAAAATGAATTGGTGACGAATCTTTCAAGACAAGACAAGTCTTGGCCAGGTGTGCGGGGCTCTTCCTTCCTTCCTTCTTTCCTTCCTTCCCTCCTTCCTTCCTTCCTTCCTTCCTTCCTTTCTTCCTTCCTTCCTTCCATTCCAAGCTTTTCTTCCTACCTAGTAGGAACCTTCCTACCTCGTGTCGATCCCTAACCTGTCTTCCAGGTAGTATAGGAAGATGGGTCAAAGGGGGTAGCTATGGGGAAGGAGGGGGTTGGGGGTGCGTGGGGTCAGCAGGTGGGGGTGCATAGGTGATGGATGGGGTATGGGGGGTGCAGAGGTGGTGAAGGGGGGGCAGGAGGGGGGTGGGGGGGGCAGGGTCATAAGGTCAGTCACGGCGAGGCTTGTATGTGGCGCCGATCCCGTCCACGCGAGGCAAGCAGGATACTTTGGGAAATTGAGCATTATTCATAACCTTCAAAGAGGCTGTTAAAGGTCACCAACATTCAGTGTGTTTGGCTGCGGCGTGACCTCTGCGGCCTCGTATGTACTACCTTACCTCAGCGAGGGGTCGAGCATAATCTGGGTCACAGCCTCTTCAGTGTTGTTTTCGAGGGTTCATCGCTTGCTTATGTGTTTTTGCTTATCTCTTTGTTGTTGTTTTCGTGTGTGTGTTGTTGACTCCTTGTTGGTGCGAAGGTTCCTACTCCGATCCTCTACAAGTTTTACAAGTTTATTAAAGAAAAAGTGGGGGGGGGGGTGATTACATATAAGGGGGGGGTGTACAAGAATAAGAAAAAGAAAAAAGAAATAAAGAAAAAGCTCTGCAGGTGGTGCGAAGGACAGAGAAAAGTATCCTGTCTTTCCTCGCCATGTCACTGCTTCCTCCCTTTCCTCTCTCCCTCTCCGTCAGTTCCTTCCTTCCTTCCTTCCTTCCTTCCTTCCTTCCTTCCTTCCTTCCCACCTTTCTCTTATATCTGTTCTGAGAGGTAAGGGTGGAAGGAGTGAAAGAGAGAAAAGGACCATAGAAAATATATAATTTATCTCAGAAATTCAGTACCTTTGGGATTCTTACAGTACTATGTGTTTTCTTAATTGTTGTTATTGTTGTGTGTGTGTGTATGTGTGTGTGTGTGTGTGTGTGTGCGTGTGTGTGTGCGTGTGTGTGTGTGTGGTGTGTGTGGTGGTGTGTGTGTGTGTGTGTGTGTGTGTGTTGTGTGTGTGTGTGTGTGTGTGTGTGTGTGTGGTGTGTGTGTGTGTGGTGTTGTGCGTGTGCGTGTGGTGTGTGTGTGTGTGTGTGTGTGTCGTGTGTGTGTGTGTGTGTGTGTGTGTGGTGTGTGTGTGTGCGTGTGGTGTGCGTGTGTGTGGTGTGTGTGTGTGTGTGTGTGTGTGTGTGTGTGTGTGTGTGTGTGTGTGTGTGTGTGTGTGTGTGTGTGTGTGTGTGTTGGGCAGATGAGCCGATAAGGAAAGTTCAAAATAGACACACTGCCACGCATAAAAGCACACCTGGTGAAGAGCGGAAGTGTCTGGATGGCGGCGGCGGCGCACAACACCCCGCCAGTATCGGGGACAATGCAGGAAGTTGTTTTTTCACCTCCTTTGTGGGAAGTCCTGAGGCGCACGAGAGCTCGATCGAAGCACCTCCCAAAGCTGCCCTCCTGTCCCTCACCCCCCCCCCCCCCATGACACCTCCACTTTCCCTCCCCTTCGAATCAGGAAGCTGGCAGCAGGAAGCATAAGCGGCAGGAAGCATCAGGGAACATAAGATCATAAGAAAATAAGGAGGCCGAGAGACCTATACACGTGGTAGTTCCTGACATTTAACAGTACCTACTTCCACCTTTCATCCTCATCCATGAAATTATCTAGCCTCCTTTTCAAGCTCCCTATTGACTCCGCACTAACTTCCTGACGACTGAGTCCATTCCAATCATTTACCACCCTATTTGTGAACCATTTTTTCCCTATTTTCTTTTTAAATCTACGCTTTTCCAGTTTGAATCCGTTACTTCTTGTATGTATGGAAATCACCATCAGATTGCTTTCCAGTCGTCAAGCCATGCATGTATCTATGTTATAGTAACATGAAAACGGGGCCACTTGGCACACTGACGAGGACAAGTTGTTCAGGAAGAATATAATTACGAAAGTGACAGAACATTCCGGGAAGTGGCTTGCAGACAGGGAACGCGGGTCAGGGACGAGGAGCCGGGAAATATGAACATCACGGATCATGGCGAATCCAGATTTTTGTGTCTTCCTTTTTGTCTCAGGGATTGGCGGATGAAAAAGAAAACTGCCGCAGACAGTTCTACCCAAGGGGAGCGGCACACCCCCCCCCCCCCCCGCCACCCGCATCAAGGCTATGGCAGGTACAGGAACCTATATCTTATCATTAACAAGTATGATTTCTTTCATGTCTGTGGGAAAGGCAGTGTTGATTTTATTTTCAACGTACGTTCAAGCCATCTGTCTATTAGTTTTCCACCGCCTTCGTGTTGTTTATCTTCACATTGAGAGTTTTTGTAAGAGTTTTGGTCAAGACTCGTGAGGAGGACGACTTGTGGTGTTCGTGGCAAGCTTTGGTACAGTGCCTATGTATGCCTTGACACATAACATCCTCGTCGCCTCATGTATCTTACAGTTTGAACGTACAAAAGTATCTTTAAAAACAGTAGGAGCTCCAAAATGATCAGAGCATCCATCTGGGCAAGTAGGGGCACGGGAGAAGCATTATTTATAAATTATATTGAATGACGAGCAACATTGTTTTGTGTACAAATACAGTATAAGGTCTTGAAAGTCCCGTAGGTCTTGGCGTCACTTCATCAATGTCAGCTGTAAGGTGCTGGCCAGCGGATTGCGCGATGCAAGAAGCCAGGGTTGCGGTGAGCCACAGCAGGGAATCCGTGGCAGGTGCTTTACTAGTGATTGGGCCAAGATCGAGATATTTTTAGTGTGCCATGAGGACAAGGTGTCGGGAAGGTAACGAATAAGGCGTGTCATCGGCCATTCTCTGTGGGGTCACCGAGGACAAGGCGGAACACGGGGGAAAGGGGTGCGGAGGCAGGCTATTAGGAACGAAAACAGACTGCATGTGTATAGTTATCACACAAGAACCAAGGTACAGCATGACGTCCTGACGCTGGTAATAGAGGCGGGTCGAGACGGGTCAGGGCCTGGGGAACAGACTGGGGGGAGGGGGATAACACACACACACACACACGCTGGTGCACCACGCTGTTCGGGTTGGCTGATCGCAAATGGTCCGTCAAAGTTTGAAAGCAATTACCTAGCTTGAACAAAAGATCACGGAAGAGTAATTCATTAAAAATATAGTATCTTCCAAGTGTCAATTTCTATTAGATTACAGATTCACATTATCATGGCACTGATTACGAGGAACCAGGAGAGGTGAGGGGCGTCGCATCCTGGCAAGCAGGCTGGCAGGGAGGCGCCGGTGAGGGTGCTGTGATCGGACCCTGAAGGCGCGTGACGAGGGGGTCCGTCGGGCTGAGTCACGTGCCTCGCGCCGCAATGGAGGTGTTGCGTCACAATGTTGCTTAGGCCGCACACTCTTACCTCACCTCAACGCCTCACCAGCGAGAAACTTTCAGCTCCAACAAAATGTAGCAACACGCCGCTCTACTTCCTTCCGACTCACTGAATAACCGGCTCACTCCCTCCAGCGGCAACACAATAACAATAATAATGACTCACTGTTTATACCCGTGGCGAGCTAATAATTTTTTCAATACTTCAGTAAACAGAGAGCTCCATAATCCCCTTAATTAATGCACTAAAGTCTGAGCCTCTTACCACTTGCTCCAACCTGTCTTTTTTCCTGTCCTCATCTTTTACGTTCCTGTTCACTTTGTTGCTGCCTTGAGCGTTATCATCAACGTCACCACCACCACCACCACCACCACCGTCTCCACCACCACCACCACCACCATCAACACCACCACCACCACTACCACCACCAATATCACCAACACCACCACCACCACCACCTCAACATCACCATTACCAACCATCAACACCACCACCAAGAACAACAATAATAACAACAACAACAACAACACCAACATCATCACCAACCACCACCACCACCACCACCACCACCCAACACCACCACCACCACCACAACAACAACAACCACAACAACACAAAACATTCCCACGTCACCCAGGACTCCGCTGCGACCAACTTCCCGTTCCAAGTCTTGTTACATTAGCCTCATGCCTCGACCGGCGGTGTCTCAGGGTCACTCATGTAGGGTCCCGGAAGCCCTTTCGTCTATTCAGGGCAGAGCCGCGTCGTCTGGCAGTTCTCCCTCGGGCAATGACAGCCTCCAAAGGACACCGCCCAGACAATCACCCGCCCACCTGCGCGCAAACCAGGAATTGACTCATTGACGAACTAAACGCTGAATATTGAAGCGAATTGACTTACGGTTCAAGTCTTATCAGGGAAAAAATTTGTGCTGTATTACCATGTCTCGTGCTGCCTTTTGTAATCGTATAAAGGGAAGGGAGGAAGCTGGTGACGAAGCAGGGAGGAAGGAAGACACGTAAGGGAGACAAAGAAAGATGAGGAAGAGAATGAAGAATGAGAGGAAGGAAGGAGGGCATACAGCTAGAGAGACAAAGTAAAAAGAAGATAGGGATTAGGGTAGATTGCATGAATAAGGGAACGGTAGAATTGGATGAAGCAGAAACGGAAGGAGCAGGATCCTTGTTCTTTGTTGACCGCCGTGCCAGTAGACAACCACCTCCCGATGCAGATCAGATGACGCGGCAACCAAATATTGTCTTAGGAGGGCGGGGGTGGAAAGGGAACGAGAGGGAATACATAGGAGTTGGGTACATACCTTTATTCTGCTCTAAACTGCAGCAAGATGGATGTACTTTGCTATAGGACGTTTCAATGTCCGGCTTTTTACGTTACACATACCCTTCACACTACTCTATGGGAGTCTATATATAGGGAGTTTTAAAAGGAGGCTATAGACAGCTGTATGAATGGGGATGAAAGGTGGATGTAGGTAGTATTAAGTAACAGGAACTACCACGTGTAGGTCTCATGGCCTCTTGTAGCTTCCTTATTTTCTTATATTCTTATGTTCTTATGCACCTACACCCCTCAACACCACAACATCACAATAATCACTACAACAAAGGTTCTCTCACCACCACACAACACACCACAACACACTATAACACACCTCTCCGCATCACATCACAACCCTCACCCTCCCTTCCCTATATCATATTCCTCAACCTTGACCAGTACGAGTCATGTTGTTGCATCATTTCACTCCAATTGTACAGAAAGAATAGAAGGAATGAAAGGAATAGAAAAAAGAGATGGATGAGGCAATCACTCCATCGCCAATACAAGCACATCACTATACGCTTTGCAACGCCCTCTCGTAATTCTTTGTATGTATTGTATAGTATTGAGTACGATAAATCTGTTAGACAAATAATACACACACGCATACAGATAGATAGATAGATAGATAGATAGATAGATAGATAGATAGATAGGTTTATTGACCACAGCTTGGAATCGCATAATACATGGAATAATAATCACGGGGAAAATATCCTAGCAAAAATACAAATATATACGTACATCTATGTAATAATCTCGACTGTAGTCCACAAAGCTACATGCACTAGCCATGCAATAACTAATGAAAGTTCTCTTATAATATAGTAATGAAGGTGAAATACACACCACCACCACCACCACCACCACCACCACGCCGTTCCCTTGCCTCATCATCACCACCACCACCACCACGCCGTTCCCTTGCCTCATCATCACCACCACCACCACCACGCCGTTCCCTTGCCTCATCATCACCACCACCACCACCACGCCGTTCCCTTGCCTCATCATCACCACCACCACCACCACCACCACCACCACCACCACCACCACCATCATCACCACCACCACCACCACCACCACCACCACCACCACCACCACCACCACCACCACCATCACCACCACCACCACCACCACCACCACCACCACCACCACGCCGTTCCCTCGCCTCATCATCATCACCCTATTAATTATGGACTCATCAACGTAGACGAGCATACAAAAGAGCCACCTAACTGGACGCTAATCTTTGTGACTTGCATGAGCGGTTATATTTCACCGTTGTTGTGTGGTTTTGTAGGACCGAGTGTGTTTGGTGTGTGTGTGTGTAATAGTAATAGTAATAGTAAATTTATTGCCATTATTGTTACATCTATAAATTATATAAACAAACTTATATATACCATGTCTATTAACGGCATGGTCTGTCGAGCCAAGACTCTTTGACAGACGGAAATTTCTAATCTAAATTTGCAGTACACAGGCAACATTATTTTCTAAGAAATTATTTTGAATAGATTATGCAATCAAACTTTACAACTACAGTAAATAAGATTCCAATTATGTAAAAACAAGCACCAAATCTCCAACACATGCATTCTTACAAGCGTTAACAATATAGAACATCCACACGTGTGTGTGTGTGTGTGTGTGTGTGTGTGTGTGTTGTATGTGTAGGACTTTTATTAAAGGTCACTCCGCCTCTACATCGTAAAACCAGGAAACTGAAGACAGAAATCGCTTTAATTGCACCACTTTTAATATACTTTAACTTTATACAGGAATCATTTACGTTTCTGAGATAAGAGTAAGGGATATAAAAGACTTAATATAAGAACATAAGAAAATAAGGAAGCTACAAGAGGCCGTGAGACCTACACATGGTAGTTCCTGTTACTTAACACTACCTACATCCACCTTTCATCCCCATCCATGAAATTGTCTAGCCTCCTTTTAAAACTCCCTTATATCGCTTCGCAGTACAACCAAACAAAACTTCCATTTTCGATTTTGTATAGTGTGTGAAGGAGAGTTAATGAGTGAGTGAGTGAGTGAGTGAGTGAGTGAGTACATAAAAACTCTACCCCTTTGTGTTGAAATTGATTTAAAAGATTTATATATCGCTTCACAGTACAACGAAACAAGACTTCCATTTAGCAATATTTTTTTAGTGTGTGAGTGAGAGTTAATGAGTGAGTAAATGAGAGTTGATTAGTGAGTGAGTAAGTGAGTGAGAGTTAATGAGTGAGTAAGTGAGAGCTGATTAGTGTGTGAGTGAGAGTTAATGAGTGAGTAAGTGAGAGCTGATTAGTGAGTGAGTGCGAGTTAATGAGTGAGTAAGTGAGAGTTAATGAGTAAGTGAGAGTTAATGAGTGAGTGAGTGAGTGAGTGCGTTAAACTGTACCCCTTTGTGTGTTGAAAAGGACGTCTGGCATAAGGGACAGGTAACATACGCAGGGGGGGGAGGCCAGGTGTTGCGTCATTGCCTTAGGTACAAACATTGAGGTATCTGGAACTGTCGCCGATAGGAATTCTCGCCGCCGTCGTCGAGTGTTCTAATTTTTGATATTACAGGACCCAATATATACATTGAATCAGGTTTTACCCGTGTTTCTGCATTCAGGGATGAAATACCAGCAATATATTGATCAGTTAGGTTAAGTTAGGTCTCAATGTCCAGGTTAGGTTAACATTTCCACGTCGGCGAGAGTTCTCAATTGGTGTTTCGGCGAGAATTCCCATCGGCGACAGCTCCATAACCAACATTGACAGTCTGGTTGTGTTGCGTTGTGGTGGTCGTGTTGCGGTCACGTCTTGCTTGTGATGGCCGTCTGAGAAACCTGTGTTAATGGGTGGCTTTAGTGTTGTGGTTGTTGTGGTTGTTGTTGTTGGTGATGGTGGTGTTCCTGTTGTTGATGTTGTTGTTGTGGTGGTGGTGGTGGTGGTGGTAGTGGTGGTGTTCCTGTTGTTGTTGTTGTTGATGTAGGTGCTGTTACTACTATTGTTGTTATTGTTGTTGCTACTACTGCTACTCTTGTCGCTGCTAATGACAATAATAGACATGATTATGAGTGGTGAGAATAATGTCAATGATTTTCTTTTGTCTTTTCTTCTTTTGATTTTAATGAAGCGACAACAGCAGCAGCAGCAGCCGTGATGTGGTTGATGACTGTTTAATGTGTGTCAAGTGCGTTCGTTGTGCTGAGTGGCTGGATGCGAGGAAGCGAAGCCCGTGATCATGTTTTCACTAAAGTATACAGTTTACACCACCACCACCAACACCGCCGCAAGGTCGCCGCATTGAGACAAGTGAAAAGTAAGAGTAATGGTAAAACAAAGCAATGGTCAGCAGATTATTGAGGTTGTGATGACTCAACTTCACCATAAGGGGACTTTTGTTTATTGTGGTGGTGGTGGTGTTGGTGGTGTGGTGGTGTTGTTGTTGTTGTTGTTGTTGTTGGTGGTGGTGGTGGTGGTGGTGGTGTTGGTGATGGTGGTGTTGTTTTTGTTATTGATGGTGGTGGTGATTTTGTTGTTGTTGGTGATGTTGTTGTTGGTGTTGTTGCTGTTGTTGTTGTTGTTGTGGTGGTGGTGGTGGTGGTGATGGTGGTGGTGGTGGTGGTGGTAGTGGTGGTGTTGTTATTGTTGTTGTTGTTGTTGTTGTGGTGGTGGTGGTGGTGGTGGTGGTGGTGGTGGTGTTGGTGGTGGTGGTGGTTGTAGGGGAGGAAGGCTCATGTGATCAGGTGTTGGGTAAGCAAGTCAATTTTGTGTTTTAAAGTTTTTTTTTTTTATGTGTGTGTGTGTCTATGTGTGTGATTAGATTGCAAAAAATGGAAGGAGATCGAAGGTTGTGGGGGTTGAGTGACGGTGATTGTGATGATGATGATGATGTAAACTGTTTGAACGTGGAGGGTGCATTGCGAAGGTGGTGGTGGTGGTGGTGGTCACTGTGATGCAGCAATGGTGGTGTTATTCGTGCAAACTAATCAGTAAAAGTTACTTGTGGTCACTGTTAACGGTAAAGAATGTTGGTTCTGTGCGTTTGTGTGTGTGTGGGGGGGGGGGGGGGTGCAGTAACTCGTTGAAAATGCAAAGCCAATAAGGGTGGCTGTGGTTGTGGTGTTGGAGGTGGGGTATGGGATGGTGGTGAGGGATGGGATGGTGGTGGGTGGTGGTGTGGTGGTGGTGGTGGTGGAGGAGGAAGGTCCGGTCATGGTGGTGGAGGCAAGGGTTGTGGTGGTGGTGGTGGAAGGGACGGTGGTGGTGGTGGTGGAGGTGAAGGAGGGAGGGGTGGGCGTGCTGTGGCTGGCCTTGGCGAGCTCGGTAGTCCCGCGGGTGGGCACGAGTTCCTGTCAGTTCTCGGTTAGACCTCAGCGAGAGAAGTTCTGCGGTGCAGCCCGCTCTCGTGGTCAACCTCCTCGCTCTCAGCTTCTCCCTCCGCAAGCTCTGTTAACCCTTCACCGCGAGAACTTGAGTTAAGTCTCGAGAGAGTCGCGCAGGTGTTCGTTCTTGGTTCATGACAGCCGCGTTGAATCACCAAGGGACCAGAGATACTCTCGGCTTGCTGCCAAAGACATTGCTCTCATCGGAAGACGCAGAACCGCACGAGTTGGCCGCCTTCCGTTCTTCACAGAGACTGAGTCCTCGCCCTGTGTAAATCCCACAAGTGCATCGCTTCGCCTTGTAGGAGTGACTTAAGTCGAGGCGCGGAGAGAGACAAGCAGCAGAGATGGAGAACTTCAGCGACATGTTCAACACCATCGAGGAGCAGGTGGAGCCGCAGACCGCCGAGCTGACGGGTGAGTTACCACTTCCATGTCACTGTGTTGTTGTTGTGCCTGGCCGCGGCCTGGCCCTGTGTATCCTTACCCAAGGGCGTGATGTGCTCAGTCCTCGGGGACACATGTGTTGTGCTGGTCATTGGTGGCCGGGCTATGCTGGCTTGTGTTACGCGACACACTGCATCACCGTGACATGTTGCATTACCACTCTGAGATATCTCATGATTTACACGCTTGTGTGTGCGTGCGTGTGTGTAATATATATATATATATATATATATATATATATATATATATATATATATATATATATATATATATATATATATATGTAGTATATACGTATGTGTGTGTGACGTGTATGTGTATATTTGTATATGAGTGTGTTGATGTGTGTGTGTATGCATGTATGTATGTATGTGAGTCTGCGTGTGCATGTGTGTTGCATAAACTCGCCCTATATACAAAAACTAGTTGTGACGTGTTTAATATCTCAATATTGTAACACGTCACATGATATTTCATGGCTCGAATCTAACACATACATAATATAATGCGGCACATGCATGACACATGTTGGAATAGGCTTAACACGTGTTGCATTGGTCGCCGCCGTGGTGGTGGGGCCAGGTGTTGCCTCGTCCCCATCCCCCCTGGTGCTCCTGTAACTGCCGTGATGAGCATCCCTTCATTCATTCATTGCCCCGCGCGGCACGCCTCATCCTAGGCTCTGCCGCCTTGGTGAATATTTCCAAGTATAGATTGGCAGGAGCTTTTCTATCAGACAAATTTCATTGACCGTGATGGCTCAAGGCTTCAACGACATTTCCTAAAGTGGCGACACAAGTGCAACACATTGGCGGGCGTGTTGTCACCTTCAAGACTTTTTTGTACCCAATGCAATTCGATGCCGCAAAATTCAACTTATGAAAATATTGTATTATAAAAGAACATATTTGCAATGAGACAGCATGACCAAGCAGCATTTAATGTTTAGTTTATCTTTTCTACATTATGATGACCTTGAAAAATAAAGCTGTTTCCGTGTCTATCACCTGAGGATGGGAAGAAATCAACATCAAAGGCCGTGAATAATATCTCCTTATCCAAAACAAACCCGCCTGTCCCTGGGCGAGGCAATACATTTGAAGGTGATAAATATCTTACGTCCGTACTGTACCAATCTTTGTGCAGTTTTGTGGCAACACTGATAAGAAAACATTAGAGAACGTGTCGTCAGCACCTTTGGCAGTGTTGAGGTGATGAATTGCCCAACTCTTAGACGACAGGAAATGACCAAAGGAAGTGTTACGAAGACGAACGAGGACCGACCGGAAGAAGGGACGCCCGATATCAGTCGCAACGAAAGGTGGACAGAGTGAAAACAAAAATAGTGCAAGAAACTACGAAGATTAGGACAAACGATAAAAGTAACATCGAGACGGAAACAAAAGAGATCATAATATGTAAACAAAACCAGATATATAAATAAACAAGAACAACGATGCAGATAAATGGAAAATAAGACAGGCTTAAATTTATAAAAGTATGGGACGAATGGAAGAAAAAAGCGAAAATATAGAAATGTCAAATAAACAAAACAAGGCAAATAGTCAGAATCAACATGTTACTAAGTGTGTGTGCGTGTGTGTGACGAAGGGGCAAGAATATGGCTGCGACTATGGCACTCTAACGCTGTATAAGTTCATGTCTGGTTCGTGTTGAGGACGTGTATGCGAGGCAGTGGTGCGGGTGTTAATGCGGCGTAGGCTCACCTTGTTTCAGGTCATGGAGGGGGGGGGGGGGCGAGGTCCTCAAGGCAACTGCTATCACACTGATCGTCCGCCCTCTGTGGGAGACTGTGGCTGAGATCAAAACTACTTTGTCTTGTGTAAGGTCAACATGAAGGAATGCACAGTGCAGCAATATGGCACATACGTAAGCTGTCGTTCTTGCTTCATGTCAACCATCGCATATTAAACGCATTCATCTTTTAGGACGAAACAAGAAGAATGTTCCTAATCCTGTCGATAAACGGTAAATGCGAGGGGCTGGAATGTGGCCCCCAAGGGAAGGGTCGTGCGGGACCCTGGGAGTGGGACGGCGTGAGGTCTCGGGAGGCAGGACCGAGACCCCTGGGGACCTACTCCTTACTCCTTTCTTATAGTGTGGTCAGTCCTGCCTACTTACTCCTTGCTCTCTAGTGTGGCTCAGTCCTGCCCACTCACTCCTTGCTCCTTAGTGTGCCTCAGTCCTGCCCACTCATCCTGCTCTTAGTGTGGCTCAGTCCTGCCCACTCACTCCTTCTCCTCAAGTGTGCTCAGTCCTGCCCACTCACTCCTTGCTCCTTAGTGTGGCTCAGTCCTGCCCACTCACTCCTTGCTCCTTAGTGTGCCTCAGTCCTGCCCACTCACTCCTTACTCCTTAGCGTGGCTCAGTCCTGCCCACTCACTCCTTAGTGTGCCTCAGTCCTGCCCACTCACTCCTTGCTCCTTAGTGTGCCTCAGTCCTGCCCACTCACTCCTTGCTCCTTAGTGTGGCTCAGTCCTGCCCACTCACTCCTTGCTCCTTAGTGTGGCTCAGTCCTGCCCACTCACTCCTTACTCCTTAGCGTGGCTCAGTCCTGCCCACTCACTCCTTACTCCTTAGTGTGGCTCAGTCCTGCCCACTCACTCCTTGCTCCTTAGTGTGCCTCAGTCCTGCCACTACTCCTGTGCTCTTAGTGTGGCTCAACTCCTGCCACTCACACCTGCTCTTAGTGGCTCTCTGCACCACTCATGTCCTTTGTGGCTAGTCCTGCCATCACTCCTGCTCCTAGTGTGGCTCAGTCCTGCACTCACTCCTTGCTCCTTAGGATGGCTCAGTCCTGCCACTCAATCCTTACTCCTTACGCTGCTTTGTCCTGCCACTCACTCCTTGCCTTAGTGTGTGCTGCAGATCCGACCCACTACTCCTTGCTCCTTAGTGTCCTCAGTCCTGCCCACTCACTCCTTGTCTCTCTTAGTGTGGCTCATCCTCCATACATTCCTTCGTCATTAGTGTGGTCAGTCTGCCACTCACCAATTGCTCTTAGTGTGGCATCGGCTTGCCATCAACCTAGTGCTTAGCGTGGCTCAGTATGTCCTCGACTCCTTGTCCTTGTGTGCCTCGTCTAGCACAACTACACTCCTTGCTCCTTACGTGGCTCAGTCTGCCCATCATCCTTGCTCCTAGTGTGCCTCAGTCTGCCACTCACTCCTGACTAGGGGTGGCTGTCCTGCCATCACTCTGCTCTAGGGCAGCGTGCCCACTCATCCGTTATCTTAAGCGGGCTCGCGCCACTCACTCTGCTCCTTAGTGGCTCGTCCTGCCTCCTGCTGCTGGTGGTTAGCGATGGACAGGAGCAACCTTGAGGGTGAGAGGCGCGCTGAGACAAGGCCTTCTAGAACACTAGGAGGCCTTGGCTGAGGTCCGTTTCCCGCCCAGGCCTCAGACGGTGATGGCAGCCACTTCTTTAGACTGGCTAAGTGCTGACACCAATTTTTCTGTCTTTTCGGTTTTGTCGATAGTTTGCTTTGTTTCTGCATTGAGAAGAAATGTTTTTGCGTTCAATCCTCCTTCTGCCAATTTTTGTTCTTCTTTATTTTTCTCAGATTCTCAGTAATTGTGTTGAACTGTAGACCGAAGTGTGTGTGTGTGTGTGTGTGTGTGCAAGTGGCGGTGCTAAAAAGGCCAGGGCTTGGGGCGTATGTCTGGGCTTTCGGGTGTGTGGTTAGAAAACGTAACCCTTATTCGACGGGTATAAGGCGATTCTGCTGCTGAGAGGGTGAGAGAGGGGGGGGGGGGAGGCTGGTGAGGCAGGGGGGAGCGGTGTTAAAGGGGCGGGAAGGGGGGGCAGGCCGGTGAGGGAGAGGGAAGGGGGGAGCGGTGTTAAGGGGGCGGGAAGGGGGGAGCGGTGTTAAGGGGGCAACCTGCAGGACGAGTATGAATGAGTGTACTACTAGGTGCGTACACGCCGCTACATTTTGCTGCTTTCGCGTTTCAACTGCTCGTCTGCCTGTGTTGTCTGTACTGGGGTTGTGGGCCTCGAACCTCCACCTGCCTCCTTCTTCTTCTTCTTGTGACCTTTGACGGTTATTATCTCTTCATAGGCCCTCTTCAACTTCGTCTCCTCAGTTAAACAGACTTGTCAACTCTCCTTTTGTCTTATACTAACATCCTAGCTCCTGGCCAAGCTCCTGGGTGAGTGCGGGAGGGGGGGTAGGATGGGGTATAGATAGGAGGTATGCGCGGCCGAGAGGGGTTGATTGTTGGGAATGGGTGAGGGTTTGGGCTGTTTTGGGGATGAGGTTAGGGTTTGGGTTTAAAGGAGGGTTGAGGGTCAGTTCTAAGCCAGGGAGAGATAGAAGACGATGCAGCCGACGGTGGTGTTCCTGCGATAGTGGTGATTTTAGGGGTATAGATGGGTATTTTTGGATATTTTTCTTATACTTATGGAAGCGGGGACGCGATAAGAAGAGAGGCAGAAGTCATCGAGGGATCCTGATGAGACGTAATACTTAGAGAGAAGTGAAGAGGAAGGAAGAGATCGAGAATTAGAATAGACATTGGACAGGATACGTGTCACAATGGAGGATTTTGAAAACAGAAAATGGTAACGGTTCATATGCAAAGCCAAGCCATCACATACTACCAATGGAAAAAAAAAAAAAAAGCTTATCAAAAACAGGGACAAGAAAAAAAGGGAATAAAAAAACAAGACTCATGCTGAGGAACCAAGAGAACCAGTGTCCTTTATACGCTGCCCCGATACTATAAAAAGAAAGAGAAACCCGGTGTTTAAGTTTGCGTAAGGCGGTGGGGCGAGTCGACGCAGGCGTATTCAGACCGTCCGGTGCCTCCAGCCAAGCCAGCTCATCCGCGTAAAGGTTCCCGCGCCGCCACTCCGCCACGCCCACAAGTGTACACCCGATTGGGTACGTTCGTTCATCCCGGCACGTTCCCGTTCATCCCGTTCGTTCAACCCGTACAGCTTCAGAACCAACAAAACTCGCCGATGGAAGAAATTCAGTTCATTAAGCTTCAGGACCAACAGAACCAGCGAGCCAGACCTTACCTTCCAGTAACCAGCGAGCAACTGAACAAACCCGGTACTGTATATATATGTATACGGGTATTAAACACGCCTATATATCCTATGCTGCCAACCGGACCAAATGCTTCACGCTGGATCGACTACACGGGCACAGTGCACCACACAGGCCAACCGTACACACCTTACGCATCAAAATCATTATATAACCCACTTCCCATGCAAGCCTAACCAGACCCCTGCACCACATCACACACAAACACACACATGCGCACACATACACACACACCGGACAAAGCCCAGAGTCATCATGAAGCACACTGGCCCGTCACTCGTTATCCTTCCCGCCACGCCCTCCACACAGGTCCCGGATAGCGTAAGGGGCGGTCCATACACACGCCAAAGTTACCTCACGCCCCTTCTTCCTCCTTTTCGCCAGGAAGCAAAAGTCATGCTGACCTCGGCCCTATAATACCTCAGCAGGTGTAAATATTTGCTGAGGTGCCACGTCTCTCCTCTCGTTGGCCCCTCCACCTAGCCTCCTCCACCTCCTTTACGCCTCCTGTCTAATGCCTACTGTGCTCGCTGTTTGTCCTCTCGGTGGGCCGGTCTGTATTCCTGTCGGTATGCTATTTATAGGATCAGTCTTTCCGCCGAACGAGTGCCTGGGAGATGGCCTGGAGTGTGTTAGACAGGCTCATTGAGAGGGAAAGTAGGGTGAACAGCGAAAGGTGGTTCAGACAGACTCTGTGCTAGTTTACTAGTGTCTACAGCGTTGCCGTATTCCTGTCTACAGCGACGGCGTTGCCAAATCGCTACTAAATTCCCACGGTCGTCTTGCGTCACTGGCTGGCCTGCTCTCTCCCCCTCATTGATATTCCCCAGCCGCCTCATCCGCGTAAGGTAATTACTCCCCTGATTAACGGCCCGTGGCCTTCCTCGCGGCACCGCTTACCACAATAATTAGGACGACGTCGGCGCGACACTCCGCGGCGTCATCGTCCGGGCGCTGTGTGTCCGCCGCCAGACTCTCCTAACAAACCTAACATGGACATTACTAACTTTCTCTAGGAGCCTATGGAGGGCGAGGCTCTCCAGTTTTGTGGCAATATGGGCCCCTGGTGGGCGGTGGGGGCGTGGGCGGTGGCCAGCGGGCGCCCTGACAGCAAGGACAGAGTACTGAGGGAAGGCCCGGCAGGCGTGACCGCTGGCCGTGACGCCTCCTGGCACTTCATTGTAGGTTGACAGAAGTTGCCGACTGTTTATCTTTCTTCGTGAAGGCGGGCGAGGCGAGGCCGGCTGGGGTTCCATATATTACAGTGTAGTTGTTTGTTATAGTTTCTTCTGTTCTTCCCCATTTCCTTGTGTAGAAGTAATTTTTTTATTGTTGTGTTCTGCCTTTCCTCGTACTATAACACTATAACGATTCCTTTCATACGAATAATATAGTTTGTCTTTATTGATATATTCTTTGTTTACATTTCCTACTTTGTCTATTTAGAAATTAATACAATACATCCATTCTCCTCCTTCCTCCACCCACGTGGTCTCCTTAATCAATCTTTGCCTCACATCCAGAATGAGAGATATTTGTTGCGCCGCTTTTTTTCATCGTCATCTTGGTCTCGCTATACATCGCGGCGAGTGCATCGGAGGACACAGGGGGGCGGCATGAGCCTCTAATCACAGGCGCCACTGTAAATATCCTGCCTGCGCCACCACGGGCGAGGGCCAACAATCAAAGCCCTCAAGTGAACCTCCAGGGCCTACCGTTCGAGCCCTGGAGGTCACTGCCTGCAGACGCTATAGGCATAGAAGTGGAAAAAAAAAATAATTATAATAATCTGCTGCGTCCCGTTGGTGTCCCTGCTGCAGCCTCACCACGCCCTCCGCCTCGTGGGTGAGGGAAGGCTTGGCGAAGGGCTGAGTCCTTCTGTCTCCTTCCCAATCCTCGACATGATGGGAAAAAATTATGACAGATGACATTAGCACTTTTGCTTAATTCGCAGCTCTAAAAAGTATTACATCATGGTTGTCCTGGTGTTGCATTTTGTCGCCTTCTCTGTTGTATTTGCATAATGGGCAGCTTGTCAAGGGTTGCATATAGGGACACACAAGGAAACCACCTGCACATTCCTCAAAGAAGTAAACTTAAATACCTAAACAAGTATCTGATATATGGAATCTGCAAATTATGTGTTAGTGTTTCTTCCCCCATTCACCTTTCGTCCCCACGCCAGACGCGGAACACATAAGCTTATCAGATCATACCAAGTCCCTGGAATCAGGTCACTCGCTCTCCTGGCATGTCACTCCACGTCGATGTAAGTCATGATCTCCGTCGATGATTTCAACGGCGCCACAAATACGTATCTAAACCATCGCGGTCAA
>JACEEZ010015748.1:205000-207500 GCA_016584305.1 Chionoecetes opilio
CATCATTGTATTATTGCATCACTCAAGATTGTATTACCTCATCATTGTATTATTGCATCACTCAAGATTGTATTACCTCATCATTGTATTGTTGCATCACTCAAGATTGTATTACCTCATCATTGTATTATTGCATCACTCAAGATTGTATTACCTCATCATTGTATTATTGCATCACTCAAGATTGTATTACCTCATCTAGCAAGTGTCTGAAGTGAATCTATAATATAATACTTACGAAAATTGCACCTTGTCTTAAAGCAAAAGTCGTGGGCAGCCGAGACTGACTTGTTTTTTAATGAGTTTGTGCAACACACGGGCGAGTGTTTGTTGTTTGTGGTCACCGTTCGACCTTGAACTGTCTCGTGTTAATAATTATAATAGATAAGAAACATGATAAGTTTCTTTTTTTTTTGCTTTATTTCAAAATTAAGTGAAATATGAAATGAGAAACGAAGTGAGTGAAGTCTAATTAACCCCTTGAAGCCCAGAACGTAATTTCCATTGTAATTTGGGTACCATTAGACGATTTTTAATTAAAGCAATATTTTATAGATAAGACCTGTTTAGTATCCATGTCGACTAACTAATTTGGTATATTAAGTTACTTTTCGTAATTTCATGGCTAACAACGGACGATTCTTTATAGCAAAGGAAAGATCTAGGCGTGAAAGGGTTAATCAAAATTTGAGTCATGAAAAAACATCATTCGGCACGCGGCCTTGTCCTCTTAATGACAAATGTGATAGTTGTTATTCTACTTATTTTTTCATTGATTCAGTTATTGCATCAGAAGAATGGTATTGCATTGCCCAACTTTAGTACCTGTTTCAAATTTTGCAAGCCAGTGAAAAGTGGTAACTACCCGATAATTATAGTCGTCAGGAACTACCTCTAAACCCAAGGCCTTCCTGATACACATGGAAAAAAAAACGATAAAAAGTGCTTTTTCGTGCGTTGGAGGAGGTTGAGGAAGTAAAAGAGGACGCGTATAGGTGGAGGCGGAGGGAGGGTGAAGGTAGTCCACTCATTAGGGGAAGTAAAGTGGAGAGAAGGGTGGGTGGGTGGGGGGGTAGGTAAGTGTGTTACCCTTTTTAGTAAGGTTATTTTACAGGTAATTCTAAGATACTAAGATTATACACATACATATAATATCTAACTAGTGCCCTGATTAGTGGAGAGATAGGGGGATAGGTATAAGGGTAGAGGAGAGGAGATTAGGAGTAAAGGGGCATGGAGTAGAGAGTAAGGGGCGATCTGATAGAAGTTTTTAAGTGGATAAAGGGATATAATAAAGGAGAGGTAGGAAAAGTTCTTACGGCTATTAACCAGGGTAGAACAAGAAGTAACGGATTCAAGCAGGAAAAGCGTAGATTTAAAAAAAAAGAAATGGAAAAACTGGTCCACAAATAGGGTGATGAATGACTGGAATGGACTCAGTAGACAGGTAATTAGTGCGGAGTCCTTAGGGAGCTTTAAAGGGAGGCTAGATAAATTCATGGATGGGGATGAAAGGTGGATGTATGTAGTGTTAAGTAACAGGAACTACCTCGTCTAGGTCTCCCGGCCTCTTGTGGCTTCCTTATTTTCTTATGTTCTTATGGAGGAGGGAAGCGACGGAGTAGGTAAAGATAAAACAAGAAGTTTATAGGAAGAGGGAAAAGTTGAAGGCCGCGAGAGCAGGTTTGATGGGGGATGACTCGAGGCGGAACAGGAAGGAGGTGAATCAGGTACAAAACAAGGCATTATAACCTCTTTGAGATAGCTGTGTGTCTTGATCTTGGGCTTCGTTAGCTTCTTCTTCTTCTTCTTCCCCTCCTCCTCTTCTTTTTCTTCTTCTTCTTTTTCTTCTTCTTCTCCTCCTCATCCTCCTCCTGCCTCAGGACTCGGTCTTGGGTCCCACTCTTTTTCTGATATATATCAACGATCTGGACTGCGGACTTGTATCTAAAATATCGAAATTTGCAGATGACACCAAATTAGGCGGTAAAGCATATACTAGAGAAAACTGCGAACTCATACAAAGTGATCTCGACAAATTATCAAATTGGAGTGATAAATGGCTATTAAAATTCAATTCCGATAAATGTAAAGTAATGCATATAGGCAACGATAACCTCAAATATAACTATCAAATGCAAAACAAATCGTTAACTGAAGTACAGCAGGAAAAGGATTTAGGTGTCATCATCACTAATGATCTTAAAACCAGTCTGCATTGCCTAGCTGCCAGTAAAAAGGTGAATATGATGTTGGGCTTTATTAAACGCAACTTTGAACACAAAACTCCGAAAGTAATGACACAATTATACACGTCCTTGGTTAGGCCGCACTTGAAATATGCCGTTCAATTCTGGTCGCCCTGTTTCGTAAAAGACCAAGCAAAATTGGAATCAGTGCAAAGAAGAGCAACCAAACAAATTAAATCTCTACGAAATTCATCTTATGAAGAGAGACTGCGGAAACTTAATATGTTTTCCTTAAAGGATCGTAGAATCCG
>JACEEZ010015748.1:215000-217500 GCA_016584305.1 Chionoecetes opilio
AGCGTCCGGAGGGCCAGGTGAGCCGGATATCGGAGCGCGGCGTGTCATGGCTTAGGGTCTTTATCAAGGATCAACCGGATGTAAACACTGCAGCAAAGTACATTCATCCCTTACCTTTCTTTATTTTGCACCATCGAAGCACTAGAGAAATATGATATTGCCTCAACCTACCTCATCATGTGCAGAAAATCCCCTGACGATACATGGCCGCGAGGAAAACAGACATTCTGGAGGGGAGAGGCCCTAGTGAACACCTTGGGCTATATTCAAGAATGCTCGTCAAATCCCGGCCGGTGGAGATTTTCCACCGTCGTACCTCCACTGGTGACATCTACAAGAATTGTCCGACTGGTGGATATTTGACAGGCGTACCAACACAAGCGAGCCCAAAGCGGCATCAGTATTTTGACTGTTTTATACATATCTAATACATTTTACTAGTGAAATTTATTATTTCTGACATTAAAATAATAGCTTAGTTAGTGTTCGCCACTTGTCTGAGGCGTTGATGCAGAAAAAATTGGCCTGAGTGATGCGTGCGAGTACATTTGAATGGCCCGCCAGTACTGCTGGTACAATGGCTGACCTCCATCTCCCGCCGCCGCTCGGCTTCCTCACAAGTTCACCCACCTATATAAGGCCTCCTGGACCAGATTTTACCTTAATGATGACACGTGTGCATTCACAAGGTATGCATGTTACTCTCGGTTGTGTTGAAAACTCACCTGTAATGATGGTTTGGGAAGAAATACGATGGAATAAGTGGAGAGCGGGATGAAGGTGGGATGTGCATGTTGTCGCGAATCAGCTGACTCAAACCTCCACCCCTGAGCTCGACGCGTTGCGTCGTATGTTGATTCTTGTATACCGATTCGCGATGCAACGGGTGGAGAAAAGTTCTTGAATATAGCCCCTTCTTGAACACTCCCGCGGGCAGTGAGGTGGGGTTTACATCTTCCTGGTGTTACTTTACCACTACTACTACTACTACTACTACTACTACTACTACTATACTACTACTACTACTACTACTACTACTACTACTACTACTACTACTACTACTACTACAATAATAATTACTACTACAACAACAATTACTACCACTATTCCCACTACTACTACGTCTACTACCACTACTATTGCCACTCTATGTACAACAACAACAACAATTACTACCACTACTCCTACCACCACCACTATTACTGAAGGCCACGAAGCACACCCTCCACGACGCTTCCTCCGTTACCCTCACTGCTACATCATCGCCGCGTCGTGCCAAGGCCTACACGGCTTGCCATTGCTGGTTCCCGCCATGACTCGTCGCCGCGGAATAACAGTAAAACATGAATACGGAAAAGGCAACCGAGTCAAAGATGTCCCTCTGTTTGACTCACGTTTATTTACTGGTTCATATCGCGTATTGTTGTTGTGGTGTGGTGGTGGTGGTGATGGTGATGGTGGTGATGGTGGTGGTGGTGAAGTGGAAGGAATGTGATGTAATGATAAAAGGAATTGATTGATTGTAATGCCAAAAAAAAGGAGGAAATTTGATCAGTGATAAAAGGAAGCAACAGTACTATAGTCAATTTTTTTTTAACGAGGCCAAAATCGTGACCCCTTGCTGCTTACTGACTGATATTTTTTACTGACTGATATTTTATACCAGGAGAAGGGAATAAATAGTACGCTTCTTCTAAATTTCAGCTGTATTTTATCCTAGTTAACCATATTATCAGGTAAATATTGGCATAATTTTAAGCATGAGACCTTAAGATAGAATAAAATTTTTGCCTTGTTAGTAAAAAAAAAAACTATAATCATGGAGGTAAAAAGGAACCTATATAGACCCTAGAAAGGACCCTATATAGACCTTATAAAGGACCCTATGTAAGACCCTTGATAGCTCCACGGTACCAATACTTAGGGTTGCACTGATGTATATTTTCTTGACGTAGCAATATATTCATACACTTATATACATGTTTTGTGTGTGTGTGTGTGTATATGTAGGAGGAAGGTGAAAAATGACGGCCAGGTGCTCTTATCCTGTTATACTTCTTATTACTTTTATATTATACAAGGTTTCCTCAATTCTCGCAACCCACTTTTTTTTTCTCACAATTCTCGCTAATAGGCTGCTAAAAAAAAGAAGAAAAAAAGTGATCGGATCATCTCATAAGTGGGCTTAAAACCTTCCCCTGGTCGAGCTGGTTCCAAAACTGTGCCATATGAGGGGATTGGGGCACTGAGGGCGGCACCTATCGCGGACAGACAGACAGACAGACACACACACTTTCGCTTATATTATTATAGATTTACATTTACATTTATATTTACTTTTATATTTATATTACTTTATACTTTTTTATAATTTGTCTCATTCACTTCTTGATCCGCTGCCTCCTTCTCCCCGCGCCCTCCCTCGCCCACCCTTGCTGAACTACCACAACATTGCCTTAATAGACTCACACAAATATTAAGTGTACATCCCGAATTCTGT
>JACEEZ010015748.1:230000-247500 GCA_016584305.1 Chionoecetes opilio
TTAATCAGTAAGTACCAGAACAATAATTACAAGATATATATACATATCTGTACACTGTGAGATTTATACAATAATAATGTCACGCAGTATGTTAAGTAACGGGCCGTTGAGACTAATGTCTTATAGACAGGGCCGTGAACAGTTAATGTCGTGACAAGGCACTCTCACACCTCCTGGGTGTGGAGTGCACACAGACACTCAGGAAGGTGTCGTGAGTAGGAGCGCTCTGTAACGCGTCTCCTGTAGTTCTCCCCTCCGGCTTAGTTGCAGCATATGATGAAAGCTGCCCGGAAGCTGTGGTTCCGGTGAGCCGGTGAGCGAAGTGTTTACGTCGTGCTTCCCAAGACCAGGCTATCCACGTCATCATGATGGGATGGCGTGGCTGCTTGGGTCAGCATAATGTCATCAAAAGGTGTCAACACTCAGTATCCGGTAGACGCCAGTACAAGGCACACAGACATTCAGACATCCTGTATTAGTATCGATTAACACATACATATAATATAACCAGTACGCTAATACACACACACACACACACACACACACACACACACACACACACACACACACATGGAGTACATGGGGTACTCCGTAGTGTAGGGGAAGCACACTCGGTTCACAACCGAGAAGTCCCGGGTTCGATCCCCGGGCGGAGCGGAAACAGTTGGGCTGTTTCCTTAAAACCGAAGCCCCTGTCCACCCAGCAGTGAATGGGTACCGGGTGTTAGCCGGGGTTTGTGACCTGCTCTCCGGGGTGCTGACTTCGGCCAAAACTAAGCACTAAAGATGAATGATAAAAATGCTGATATGGAGACGGGGCCATACGAGCGTTGCTCAGGCCCTGTAAAATACAACTAGATGAATACACACACACACACACACACACACACACACACACACACACACACACACACACACACACACACACGCGCGCACACATACACACACACACACACACACACACACACACACACACACACACACACCACACACACACACACACACCACACACACACACACACACACACACACACGAGATGAAAGGGGGCAAGACGTCCTTAGCGAGGTCGCGAGAACTAGGAACTTTGGGCACAACAAGCGGTACATACACCACCAAATCTTGCAAAAAATTGTACTCGTACGAAGGAAGTATGCTAATTTAGTTTTCTTACGGTGTGAACAGATCTGTAACTGGTCACGACAGAGGAAAGATGAGTGACTGAATTTATTAAGCTTGTACGGAGGTGATGCAGTCGGTAAGGTGCATTGGGACTAGACCATTACTACCGTGACGAGACGGACTCGTACACATACATCAGCACACAGGCGGTACACACCACCCACCACACACATAGCCGCTACAACACACACACACACACACACACACACACACACCCACACACACACACACACACACACACACACACACACACACACACACACACACACACACACCACACACACACACACCACACACACACACACCACACACACACACACCACACACACACACACACCACACACACACACACACACACACACACACACACACACACACACACACACACACACACACACACACACACACACACACACACACACACACACACACACACACACACACACACGAGAGAGAGAGAGAGAGAGAGAGGCATCTTTATCCATCGCTGCTTTTCGAGATTTTCACATTGGCAAGAATCTGTCTATTTTGTATTTATCTATTCTCCTTTTTTTCATGTTCATGTTTGTCCTCCTCCTCCTCCTCCTCCTCCTCCTCCTCCTCCTCCTCTTCTTCTTCCTCCTCCTCCTCCTCCTCCTCCTCCTCCTCCTCCTCCTCCTCCTCCTCCTCCTCCTCCTCCTCCTCCTCCTCCTCCTCCTCCTCCTCTACTAAGAACTAGAAACAACGGATTTAAAATAAGCAGGAAACGGTTTGTAACGAACGAAGCAAAGTACTTCTTCACAAACCGTGTTGTAAACGTATGGAATGGGCTGCCGTCAGACGTAGTAAACTCAAATACAATAGAATCATTTAAAAGTCGCCTCGATAAATATTTCATATCAAATCCCCGGTTGTCACTGTTTATCTCGGAATAATAAATTTATCTCGCGGGCCTCTGAAACTTACTCTCATTGCGTAAAATGATTGCGAGTCGCGTCTACACAACCCCTCCCACACGTCTCAGACAGCCCCGAGTAAACGGTCACTACTACAACTTTTGACCTGTGACGGGCTGTGGTTCAGTAAGGGCCCTGTCAGTTAGTGACCACCATCGGGATTTATATACCAGGGGTCACTGCTGCAGGGGGCATTGAAGTGCACGGCGTCCTACTTGGAAAGTGCACTACCGCAGTGGATTGAAACGGAGCTGGGGCCTGATTGACTGCTGCCTCCCAAGAAAGCGCCAGGCAAGGCTGCCGCACCACCCCTGAACTTCCACACTGAGCCTACACCAACACTACATTAGACCTCATAACACACACAGATAGCCCCGAGTTAACGGTTACCACTACTACTCTCGACCTGTGACGGGCTGTGGTTCAGTTAGGGTCCTGACAGTTAGTGACCACCATCGGGATTTAAGGTACCAGGGGTCACTGCTGCAGGAGGCATTGAAGTGTACGGTGTCCTACATGGAAAGTACACAATCCGCAGTGGATTGAACGGAGCTGGGGCCTGATTGACTGCTGCCTCCCAAGAAAGCGCCAGGCAAGGCTGTCGCACCACCCTTGAACCTCCACACTGTGTTCACACCATTACAAAACACACACAACATGACCTATCTATCAAGCACTAAACCTACCCCCACAAACTAGTAGTAGTTAGCCATAGATTACAGCTTTCAACTTTCCTCACAAATTCCATGCAGTTTTTCTATATTGCATGGTATCACTTCTTTTCCGGCCAGCTTCGGCTGGAGGGATGGGTGGGTGAGGATGAGCCTTCTACTTCCTATCCTTTCTCTCTTATTATCTAGTTAGTGTAGTATAGTTAAAGCAAACAGTCTTGTAAGGACCTATCGGTCTGTTGCTGTTTGTGTTTCCTTTGTATTCCTTTGTATTCCTCCTCCTCCTCCTCTTCTCTCTCCTCCTCCTCCTCCTCCTCCTCCTCCTCCTCCTCCTCCTCCTCCTCCTCCTCCTCCTCCTCCTCCTCCTCCTCCTCCTCCTCCTCCTTCTTCTTCTCCTTTTTCTCATGTTCATGTTTGTGTTTTCCTCCTCCAACTCCTTTCTCTCCTTTTTCTCTTTTTCTCTCCTCCTCCTCCTCGTTCTCCACACAAAAAATAGTTAAATACATACTTTTAGAATCACAAGCACCACCACACCACCGTCGCCGCCTCTCCAGTGCAGACCCAGAACAAGACACATTCCTATGCACGCCACATCGTCATTTACCTCTCCGCCCACTTGAGACCCTGCCTGCCTTCCTCAGCGACGTCGGTGAAGCATACTGATTCCTCGCACTCTTTACACGAGTTTATTGATATAATCCAATTATTACCGCGCACTCTTAAAGGTAAGCGACAACCATCGATCATTGAGAGATTGTAAACAGTATTTTTTTTTCTTATATATATCAGCGGGGAACCATCCATCAAGGAGAGATGATTGGATATGAGGCATCGCGGCGGTAATTGTTGCTGCACCGCCTCATTAATTACACCGTCGGGTTATTAAGACTGGGAAGACTGACGTGTTATTGACGTGTTTTTTCAGTCGATCGTCTGGGCATGCATGGATTTTTACCGCCGCCGCCTCTCGTTTTAGGCCATTAAAAAAAAGTAATTTGTCTTTTTCTTTGCGCAAGGACCTTATAGGACTCAATGAGGCTCCCACCCCCTCACAGCCTCACACCCCCTCACAGCCTCACACCCCCTCACAGCCTCACACCCCCTCACAGCCTCACACCCCCTCACAGCCTCACACCCCCTCACAGCCTCACCCCCCCTCACACCCCTTCACAGCCTCACACCCCTTCACACCCCCTCACACCCCCTCACAGCCTCACACCCCCTCACACCCCCTCACAGCCTCATACTGAATAATGGGATGCACCTCTTGCCTTGGGCCTCCACGCGTGTCTTGGGTGCCGAAGTACTTGGGCGGCAAGGAGGACTAAACAGGGTGCCAAGGCTGCTCAGTAGGGAGAGGGGAGGGTTGTTTGGGAAGGGCAGGGGGTGTTTGGGAGGGGGAAGGGGTGTTTGGGAGGGGGAGGGGGTGTTTGGGAGGGGGAAGGGGTGTTTGGGAGGGGCAGGGGGTGTTTGGGAGGGGGAAGGGGTGTTTGGGAGGGGGAGGGGGTGTTTGGGAGGGGGAAGGGGGTGTTTGGGAGGGGGGAAAGGGGTCTCAGATGGTCATTTCTCATTCACTTGATACACTCAGGACCAGACAACCTTGCTTTTCCACCACTACCATAACCCAGTACCATTATCCACTCCCCCATGCCCCTCTCCACCTACTCCCGTCTTCCCTCCACTCTACCTCCAACATCTTATCACTTCTGTGTAGTTAACTCACTCCTGTTCACCAGCTTTTGTCCGTCAACCTCCTTCCTTCCATCCGACCACTTTTGTTCATCCATTTCCCTCCTTCATTTCCACCCATTTCCATCCACCTCCTCACTTCCTTCCTTCCATACTTCCTTTTTTCATTCCTTCGTTCTTCGTTCATTCATTTTCAACTTTCTTCATTTTCAACTCCCTTCTTTCTTCCTCCCTTCCTTCCTTAACTTACTTTTTTCCTTCCTTCGTGCTTTCGTTCATTCATTAATTCTCAACTTTATTCCTTCCTTCCTCCACATGTCTGCAGCACTCTCGTTCCCACCTTCTCCAAAGTACAGAAAACAAAAATATTTGCTTTGTTTTTAATATAATGAATGTCACATTAGCCTTGTGTCCCGGGGTAGCGGGTTGTCACCATGGAGGTAGGCTTATCCTACCTCCATGGTTGTCACCCACCACAGGCACAAAGGCTAATGCGACGGAGATGAGCCCCAAGGCCACGGGCAGCTTAGCGTATGCCCGCATCTTCATCTTTTATCATAATAACCCTAACGACTCATACAGATGTACTTTAATTATTGACCTTTACTTAGACTTAACCCCTTCACACCCAGATCTTTCCTTTGCTATATATAATCGTCTGTTGTTAGCCATAAAATTACAAAAAGTAACTGAATATACCAAATTAACTAGTGGACAAGGATACTAAACAGGTCATATCTATTAAATATTGATTATATTCACTAAAAATCGTCTAATGGTTCCCAAATTACGATGGAAATTACGTTCTGGGCCTTAAGGGGTTAAAAGTATACCGTCAAGACATAACAGAGGTACTCGTGCGATACACACATCGGGTGGAGCTACACTGCTGGAACGAAAACTAGAAAAAAACAGACTTTCAAGGTCGCACACGTAGAGAAGAGCAACATGGTAATGCGATGTGAGAGCTACGTAGTTAGTGGTGGGCTGGGGTGGTGGGCGAGAGGAAGTAGGGGTGAGTGTAGATATAGTGGTGGTGGTAAATGGTGGAATTAGTGATCAAGATAATGGTGGTCTGTATAAGATGGATGTAAGCTGGTTTATAAGTGGTTGAGGAGGTAGATTAGTGGTTGTGGTAAGGAGACAGATGGTGGAGGTGGTGTAGGCTGTGAAATAAGCAATGGAATGGCGGTGAGGGAAGTGAGCAGGGTGGTGGTGATGATAGTTTAGGGTAGGTGGTGGTCAGGATGGTGGGGGCTTAGGTGGTGGTGCCTTTAGCTGCTAGATTAAAAATATGTGTGACATCAGCCCGGGAAAGAATGTATTGTCACTGCTCTATAACCTTGAACACAGGCGTCAGGTGAACCAGATAGGTAATAAAGTAACATGCAAAGCCTTACAAGCATCGCATCGCAAGTGTGGTGTTGATGATAAATTCCTTGATTGTATCTATGACATTTATCTCTTATTTTCCTATTGGAGAGACGAGGACGGGAATGCGTCGTAAGTAAAGCGCCCTGTCCTCGCCCTTACGCCCTGCTACACACACACACACACACACACACACACACACACACACACACACACACACACACACACATACACACACACTCACACACACCACACACACTCACACCTTCCGTGTGGCTCAGTTGGTTAGGGCGCCCGGCATCATTCTGTGGTCCGGCGTTCGATCCTCGACCCCGCTCATTCCCGGGGATTTTTCCACCGTGAAATTCGAGCGGTACTGTCCCCCTTGAGCAAGGGGATGGGGGTGTGTGGTGTGTGAGGTCCCAGCATTGCCCAAAGATCGGTAATAATGAGCTCCAAGCTCGCATTGAGAGGGTGAAACTGGCGATCGCGAGCCAGCTCGCGTGGACAAGACCATGGGTGAATAACACACACGAAGCTTTACCAAGGGCGAGGTCACCATTCTGCTCCATCAAACTATAGACAATTTTTTTTTAGTGTTTAGTGTTTTGAATTTATAGTATTCATACCAAGACAATTACATGACCTGCTCGCGCCACTATAGACTGTGCATACCTTGTCGTCTTTATCCTGAACCTACGTACGCGCGAACCTTTGCAGAGAATGAAATAGATAGATAAACAAATATAAGTGTGTGGCCTACAAGAGCGATGACGCCAAATGAAAGACGGCGCAGAAGAGTTATACAGAAATATGACAAGGATAATAATGACGTTGTGGCGCGTTCAAGGTCAAGGAATTCGTTAGCTCATCAAAACACGATACTAACGAAGCTTTTCTCAAGCACTTTAGAGGAACATGAATTTGCAGAAAGTTACCGCAGTCTGTTTGGAACTAATGAAGCAACCGGTGAAGCAAAAATCTCCGGCGGTGTACGTATGCATAAGGTCGGTAATAGTGAATCAAAGTATTGCATTAGACTTCCTGTTTCCATATGAAGTTACCATGAAGGAAAATGATATGGAATTTTCCCAACTATTTGACTGAAGCCAATTTGTAATAGAAAAACAACCAAGAAAATAAAAGTCACATATAAAGCAAATGCCATGGACGCGGAAGCTTAAACATGAAGGTCGAGGTAGAACTATAAATCACTACAATATCTTAAGTAACAAAAAAAAGTATAAAGTTTACGTAAGGGTCATGATCAAATTTAATTAAACAAATGAAATATTGTCAAGACTCGTTCAATCCAAAAAAACAAAACGAAAGTGGAAAGTTGTGTTTGTTTTTATTATATATATTTATTTAGTAAAAGGAAACCATAACGGTGAGATTTGCGGTAGAGATCACAGGATTGGGTGTTCTGTTGTCAGTTATTAGAATGTTGAATGGAGCGACGTGGCTAGTGGAATATTATAAATGAAAGGTTAAATTATTATTGTGTGTTCAATGTATGTGAGAATTAAATGCTTCTGAATTGTTTGTAGATCTATATTATCACAAGTATTATTCTCTTGATACATTTTTTTTTTTCTCTCTCTCTCTCTCTCTCTCTCTCTCTCTCTCTCTCTCTCTCTCTCTCTCTCTCTCTCTCTCTCTCTCTCTCTCTCTCTCTCTCTCTCTCTCTCTCTCTCTCTCTCTCTCTCTCTCTCTCTCTCTCTCTCTCTCTCTCTCTCTCTCTCTCTCTCTCTCGCTCGCTCGCTCGCTCGCTCGCTCTCTCTCTCTCTCTCTCTCTCTCTCTCTCTCTCTCTCTCTCTCTCTCTCTCTCTCTCTCTCTCTCTCTCTCTCTCTCTCTCTCTCTCTCTCTCTCTCTCTCTCTCTCTCTCTCAGACACACACACACCTCCATGAGTCGCTAATCCTCTCCCGTCCTTCAGGTGGACCTCAACAAGATGATGAGCGTCAACTTCGCCTCCTCGCACCCCATGACGGACGCCACGGGCACCACCTACAACCTCGGCTGTACCTTCCTCAGCGGGCCCAAATACCACGTGGTTAAGGTGCCGCCACAACACAACACCAACAACCTCAAAGGTGCGTGGACGGCTGGTGACCTGGTGTTTACTCCAAGGCCAAGGGAATACGGTGGATCTTGGCCGTGGATCACACATACACACCTCTCTCTTGGCCTTGGTTGACTCTATCCAGGGTCGCTTATTTAGTATAGCCTTTATATCGCTGGGTTTTTTTTTATTGCTGATGGAGAATATATGAACAAGAGGTCGCTGGCAGGTGATGCAAAATTCAATCAAGTATATAAAAACGTAACTGCTGTTTGATTTTGCATCGATTAAGTCCCCTTTGAATAGACTCTAGATTTTAGAAAGTCTAGAGTAACTTATTGAATGTAATGTAAGAAAGGAATATACTCGTAGTTTACAGAAATAATGAGTAATTCATTGCGGGTAAGTAGTATACTGGTTCTTTGTCAAGCCTATTATCCTCTTCTCCTCCACCACTTAGCTTTTGCCACAGCCTGAGCCACTTCTTCCCTCCCTCACCCCCCTTTCCCTCCACAGGCTCAGACCCTTGGCTCAACGCTCGCACGCTGGCCACTGTCAGCTCCAGCTGGAAGGCGTGTTACGGCTACTACCACAGCTTCGCCATGAGCGAGAACTACATTGTATTCCTGGAGCAGCCGCTGCTGGTCAACACCCTCAAGCTGGCCACGGCACAGCTCAAGAGCCGCTCCCTCAACGAGTGCTTCGAGTGGCACCCTCAGGAGAAGGTGAGAGAGGCTAATGGTGCTTATGGAGGCACTCGGGGTGGATGTTGAGGGTGCTCATCACACTCAGGGGGACGGTGGGGTAGGTCGTCACGCTGAATCACGAGCTAATCGCCGCCTCCTTCCCCGCAGGTCAAGATCATCGTGATCAAAAAAGCTACCGGCGAGGTGGTCAAGACTCGCTACGTGAGTGAGGAACCCTTCTTCGTGTTCCATCACGTGAACGCCTACGAGGAGGACGACAATCTGGTGGTGGACGTGATCGCGTACCCGCAGCCCTCCATCATCGACAAGCTGTACCTCAACAAAGTAAGAATGAACCAGTACACCACCGAGGACCCGCCGCAGCTCAAGAGGTTCGTCCTGCCGCTGATCAGTGACCGCGACCTGCAGGTGAGCACCAGCGCTGTGTGGCGGCGTCCCTGCTGCCTCTGCCTTGTATTGTGTTGCCAGAGTTATCATCTTGTTGTACTGCCCGACGCTTTCAGCGCTGAGTGATCTGTGTTCCTCGAGCGTGTGGTGACGGCTGACTTTGTCTTACAGAACGCCGTGGACGGAGATGAACTGGCTTCTCTTCCTAACTCCTCGGCGACGGCGGTGAAGGCGCGGGGCAGCGGGCAGGTAGCCTACGTCAGCCTCAAAGGGGCCAACATCGGCGAGCCAGGCTTCGACATGCCCGTCATCAACAAGCGCAACACCGGCCAGAAATACCGCTACGTGTTCGGCACCGGCGGCTACGACCAGGGATACTTCAAAAACTCAGTAAGTCACGCCGCGTCCAGAGGGAATAACGATGAACGGTGGATCGCTGGTCAGAGTATCTTGCAACACACGGCCCTATAACTAGCCACCGTTAGACACTTCCTGCATGCACGTCCATGGTAGCCAACTGAGGAACAGCATCAGAGCGTCTAACACACTACATATCTCATGGAATTGAGTATCCATGATGCCAGGCTTGATGATACTGTAAGTGTAAAGCTTCAGATTGTTCACATAACAGGTTGAATGAATTGAGTGTCCAAAGTGTGGCTGATGGCTTTGAGGATTATCTCATTAACAAGCATAATACAACACTGCCTTGCCATGGTGCGTGGCAGACTCATCACTAGACTCCGGCACCGAAGTCGCCGCCACTGGGCAAGTCCACTAAACATAGGTCTGTTTGCTTGTCTTTAAAAAAAACCATGCAATCGTTACTGAATTCAGATTAGGTTATGCCTAATTTAGTCCGCGTTATGGTGTATCCAATCACCTCCATCAACACAAAGATTTCTCCATCACAACATCACCAATCAAAGAGTTTGGACACATGTAAAGGCTTATCCACTTGTACGCTACAGGAACACTACACCTATACTACACCTGTCCCTCCTATCTCCACTACACCCTATACTCTTACCACCTGTCCCTCCTGTCTCCACCTAACCCTATACTCTTATCACCTGTCCCTCCTGTCTCCACTACACCTATACTCTACCACCTGTCCTCCTGTCTCCACTACACCCTATACTCTATCACCTAGTCTCCTGTCTCACCTACAACTATACTCTTACACTGTCCTCCGTCTCCACCTAGACACTATAATCATCACCTGTCCCTCCTATCTCCACCTACACCCTATACTCTTATCACCTGTCCCTCCTGTCTCCACCTAGACACTATATCATCACCTGTCCCTCCTATCTCCACCTACACACTATACTCTTATCACCTGTCCCTCCTGTCTCCACCTAGACACTATAATCATCACCTGTCCCTCCTATCTCCACCTACACCCTATACTCTTACCACCTGTCCCTCCTGTCTCCACCTACACCCTATACTCTTATCACCTGTCCCTCCTGTCTCCACCTACACACTATACTCTTATCACCTGTCCCTCCTATCTCCCCCTTGCTCCATGACTCACCTTGACTCTCTCGACAGATCTGCAAGATGGACGTGGAGACGGGACAGTCGTGGGCGTGGCGGGGCACCGAGCACCAATACCTGGCCGAACCCGCCTTTGTACCTTCCCCCGACGCCATTGACGAAGACGACGGCATCCTGCTGGCGTCCGTAGCCGATGTGAGGAAGGGCTCGCCTGACTTCCTTCTGGTGGTGGACGCGAAGACCATGGAGGAGCTAGGGCGCGCCACCATAGAAGCGCCTCTCCCCTGCAGCGTTCACGGCGCCTTCATACCCGATAAATACTAGTGCATGAGAGCAGTTACCCAGGGAAGAGATGGACTGATAGCTGGGCCTTGCATTTTGATCCTCAATTCCATATTTTTGTCAGTGTTGTGCTTTATTTGCTGTCGTGGAATTTACAGTATGTTACCACGTGTACTCAGGACGTGATGGATTCGTGGCCCAGCAAGTCTGTCTCTGTCCTGACCTTCGTTCCTGCCGACTCCAAATGGCAGGACGATGTCAAAGCTGTGATTCTTATTGTTATGATTGTTACTGTTGTGGGTTGTGCTCTTGTCTGGCTCCTCTCTCTCTCTCTCTCTCTCTCTCTCTCTCTCTCTCTCTCTCTCTCTCTCTCTCTCTCTCTCTCTCTCTCTCTCTCTCTCTCTCTCTCTCTCTCTCTCTCTCTCTCTCATACTCACTGTTTTACACTTTGTCATTAACCATTCACTTGACAGCATCTTTTATGACTCATTTTTCCCTGTTGAGTAGTTGTTCGTATTGTCCTCCTCCTCCTACTCAGCTTCATAGTAATTATAATTTTATTCCTCACTGTAAGAGTCGTTGAACATGACAAACACTTCCTGGGGCCCCGCCTCACCTTCGCTTTCCGGGTGGCGCTCCTCCTCCACCTCGAGCCACACAAGGGCACGACAAGAGAGACGCGACAGAACGCTGCACAGGGTATATGAGATTCTCCAGGCATTCCTCGTCCATCTGATGATCAGTTTCTGTGCATAGTGAACACTGACCAGGGCTGGAGGCTGGAGGCTGGGTACAGAAAACATACCTCCACCTAACCCTGACCGTTGAACTGTTATGATGATTAAAGTTTTCTATAAACGATATTATGAAATGAAAGTGAAACTATAATGGACATGGATATTATGAAATGAAAATGAAACTATAATGGACATGAACAATCTTTGTGTAAGACTTTATAGTGGAGATCGTGTTGTTGTCACGTGACGGTGTCGAGAAGGCGGCACGACCCTCCCCGAAGCCTTCACGCAGCTTCCCTCTTCGCCTTCTGCACGTCATCTTCGCTGAATTGCGTATATTATCAGAGTCGCGCTGTGGACCCGGACGTGGGCGAACGTGGCACGACTTTTTGGGCATTCCGAGGTGACACGGGTGGCCGCCTGTCCAGGGCTACCCGGCCAATGGCATTATTGTGTTGGCTCTCGCCTCAGCCAGTCAGCCCGGGACCGTCTGACCGCCACCGGCCCGAAGATGACTGGCTGGCGACGCAACACGCGTGACGCGTGAGCCTGGTGAAGCTTTGTGCTGATTTCATTTATTTATATTTTCTTCAGCATCTCTTCTTCATGTATTTAAATATTTTTTTATGTTATTTGTATGTATAAAAGATTTTATAAGCAACCTCCCTGATGTGAGGCGCCAGGACACGAGTGACGCCTGCCTCCCCCTGGGCCCTGCGCACCGCAGGGCACCGCGGGGAGGCAGGCGGCGCGGCACTGCCAGGCCACCACGTGTTTTGGTGCGCTGCGCCCCGCCCCGCCCACACGCCCGCTGCTGTGGCCGTGTGGGCGAGGCTGGGCGCAGGAAGGGCATTACCTGGCTCCCTCCCGCCGGGGACATCCACGCCCTGGGTGTTAAGGGGTCGTGGTACCCTGTGGGAGGGGCACATTCGGGAGTGTTAAAAAAAGTAATTATATGCACAATATCCAGAAACATGTGTATCTCTTTTAACCTTGTCTCGCAGTGTTTGTTTGGACGCCAAGATTATATGTGAGGTCTGGGATTTCGTACATTTGTTTTTTATTATTTTTGAATTTTTTTAGTTTGTTGAATTATATTATGTAGTACCCAAAAGCTATCCAATCACACCACAGCCAGCCATGACCCACACACCCTCCGTCACCCACACAGTATTCAGTCCGTCATCATTAACATCACATGTCACCACACTCATCATCATTACAGCCCTCAACCTCATTACCTCACTGCCACCTCACTACCAACCAACATCGCATTACCTCACTGCCAACCAACATCCTTAACCTCATTACCTCAACTATCACTACCTCACTGCCACTCACCCACCACCTACACCACCACCACCACCACCATGTACCCGCTTGCCTCCTGCCGCCACCACCACCACTCACTGAAGTCTTAATGAAACCACAACTTCGGTGACTTCATAACTTTCAATAAGCTAGGTGGTGGTAAGTTAAAATTACTGTTGTCTTTTCAAATCCAAATGGGAAACACTTTCTTCCTCACTCGCCTTGTGTTCTCCGAGAGGATGTTAAGGAGAGGTAGTTTTGTTGTACTAGTTTGTAGATGGTAGAAGAAGAAAAAAAGAAAGGAATGGAGGAAATCTGGGAAAGAAAAGCATATGGGAGGGAAAAGGTAGGCGGAGGGATAGAGGAAAGCGAGAGAAAGGAAACAGAAAACGGAAAAAGGCTGAGAGATTTCCCTCAGCCTCAGTCTGGTTTCAGCAGTGGACGGAGGAGGTGTCGCCGCACTTCGCTCCTCGTGTTATACTGAACCACTCACTTTCTATCTCTCGTCCAGACACTTCAACCTTCGTCCAGGCGTCTCGGATATACTTGCAGTGCGCCGTGAGGGTGTGAGGTGCAACATGTAGCTTCGGGCAAACGCTGAAGTGGCAAAAAGCTCTTCATGAATTATAATTACCGCTAAAATATTTTTAATTACGGGTCGACGAGTGTGAGTGACGCGAAACTAATCTGTCGATCTTTTCCTAATGCTTTTTGTATTAGAATTTGTCTTATTGGCGTTTATACAAGTGTTATTTTGTGTAGTTTTATAAAGCAATAGTTTAGAAAAAGTATTGTTTTGATAATATTAAAGAAAACTAAGTAGTACTAAGTAAATACACGTTAATCAAATAAATAAAGGAAAATAATGCTGATTAAACGATAATCATGACTCGTTTATCTACTGAAGAAAAAAAATTACCAAGTTACTAATCTGAGTGAATAACAAAAACTAGTAATAATAAAAAGCTGTAATAACTTTGTCTTCCCGCCGCTATGACAGGTGTTTGAGAGGTAAGCTTGGCCGCCAAAGCTTATATCTCCACCAACTGATCTAATTAAGCTCCCCGCATACACTTAATGAGTCAAGATAAGGAAAAAATATTGTAAATGAGCGTAAGATGAGCCAAGATGAGTTAGAGAAAGAAGTTATTATAAGATGATAGAAAGAAAATGTAAGTGGTAGGACGGATGAATTAAGTAAAGACAATTTTTTTTATGGTCGCGGCTAAAGTGGTGTCCGTGTGGCGGTGACGAGGCTGCGCGAAACTTTTTTGGCGGTTTTGTCTGTAAATCCTGTGTTGAGATCTGACTTGAGGAATAATATGAATAGTTGTAGCCTATGCGAGTGAGGAACTGGCTTGGTTATGAGCTGTGAGGTTATAAGAACATAGGAAAATAAGGAAGCTACAAGGTTATTACAAGGTTATTCAGGTTATAGCGTGATAGCAGGGCAAGGCAAGCAGTGATGGGGAGTGATAGCAGGTAGCAGGGTGGCTCAATTCCCTGCTTACCGTGCACACCCTTAAGTGACCTACCTGCTTACACCTGCTTACCTATCCACACTACCTACTGTAACCATCACCATCATCATCGCCCAGGGAACCAGCACTGCCATTATATCTCAGGTAAGTGAATGTTGAGGGAAGATAATGAAATGAAGTAAAATTTTGCAACCTGTTTACCTTCGTTTTGTGTTTCCGTTGACTAATTAGGAACTCTGAATTTTTGTTTCTTTTTTAGATTACAAGTGTTTTCAAATCTCTAATCTTTTCTCCAGCTTCTTTGCTCTGAGTGGAAAATTTAAAGGTTTATTTTTATGGTGAGGACTATTACCAATGTTTTCAAATATCTCCTCTCCTTAAAGTCCTTAAATTAAAATCCTTCTCTAAGAATTATATATTTTTTTAGATTAGCAGTGTTTTCAAATCTCTTTTCTGCAGCTTCTTTTGTCTGCTCTGAGTGGAAAATTTGAAGTTATTATTTTGTTATGGTGAGAACTTGGTTTATGATTACTCCATGGCTCCTTATTATGTGGGACTTCAGATTTAAGCTTCCAACATCGTTACTTGAAGGGTTTTTATTTTTCTATTCGCAGGAAAGCATGTTGTTGAGGCAGTTTATGTGTCGTTACGCCCTTGTTACTTACGTCGTCTTGAAGGTGTTATAGTGCTTAGGAAGGTTGTTATAGTGCTTGGGTGTAAGTGGTTGCTTCCTAATTACTGCTAACGAGGAGAATGTGAGGTTCTTCCTGTCTTTCTTTCTTTCTTTTTCTCTTTTTTTCCTTGCTTTCTCTTTTTTCCTTAGTCTATATCTCTCTTTCTCTTTCTTTTTCTTTCTTTTTTCTTTGTCTTTTTTATTCTCTTTTTTCTTTATATAAATCTTTTTATATATTTCTCTCTTTCTCCCTTTGGACCTTCCTCTCCTCACGCCCTTGCCTCACCTCCTACAGTAGCGGCAGGCGGGGGTGTGCATCGCCGCTACAGTCACTCCTCGCCGCTCATGCTAACAAGCGATGCCCTTTAGGCTGCGAATATTTCTGTGAGTAAAGGTTAGGATGAGGACCTCCTGATTGTGGCGTAAATAGCTTGGCAGTTTTAGAGACTAGCTGTTTTTTCTCCCCTGGTGGTTAGGTTAAATTAGCTTGGGAGTTTTAGAGACGGTGACTGGTACTTTTTTTTCTCCCCTCTCTGGTTGTGTAAATAGTATGGGAGTTTTAGAGACGGTGTATTTTTTTTTCTCCCTCTGGAATGGAGGATGAATAAACCTACCGTCAATAACACTAAAGTCGCCACTACACTAATGTCGCCAGGTGCCATATATTACGAGTTTTAGCATCACTAAAGATTGCACATGCACAATAGTTTATATTATGTACATATCTTTAGTGGCACATACAAATCTAGTGATGCTAAAATTCGTAATATATGGCGCCTGGCGATATTAGTGCAGTGGCGACTATAGTGTTATTGACGGTAGGCCTGTCATGGTGGGGAGGGAGATGCGAGGGCGGGGAAGCAGTGGTGGGAATGCATGCTCGGTGTATAGTTATAAGTACAGGTAGGTTATAGGTACAGTACACCCTCGTGCCCCGTATATTAACACCTTGAAACCCAGAACGGGATTTCCATTGTAATTTGGGTACCATTGGACGATTTTTTTTAGTGAATATAAGCAATATTTTATAGATAAGACCTGTTTAGTATCCTTGTCCAGTAGCTAATTTTGTATATTCAGTTACTTTTCGAAATTTTATGACTCGACAACATACGATTATTTATAGCTAAGGTAAGATCTGGGCGTGAAGGGATTAAACCCGATAAGGACTGTTTCCGTTGTCTGCACTCCAACACCGCGCACGCACTTCCGGCGATAATGATTGACAACCACGGAAAATGGGGAAGGGAATACACGCCCGCCTACAATATATGTATGTGCGAATCGTAACGTATGTAAAACAAGGCCTTTCTTTATTAAGTTTGAAAAATATCGCTTACGGGGTATACTCATAGAGAGAGAGAGAGAGAGTTTGTTGCGAGCACGATATTACCTTGCATTAGATATTTATTCATCTTATATGATTTAATAATATGCTCAACAAACAAATGTTTGCCAAGAGTAAGATTCCCTGCCCTTGAGTGACGCAGAGGTGAGTCGCTACACTCGTAAGCACGCAACAGAAAGCATTGCCAGATGACTTATACATAAATGAGGAATTTTTTATACCAAAGTTTAGGCTAATTCAGTGTTGCAGAATAATTAAGCAACATAGCACAGCGGTTCATAAACTACCGATATAGTGTCTTTGGGGTTGCCATTATAAATAAAACTTAAAAATAGAAACATGACTAGATAGGAAAGTTATTTAGAGGCTTATGGATCAATCGTTACCAGACCAAGCAAGCAGACCATTAACCAGACCACATCACACATTAATTGAGGGTCGATTTCCAATAGATTATAACTTGATGACACTTAATGTTGGTTGTGTGTCTCATTACATGGCTGGGAAGGCAATTATGTGATTCAATAGTGGTTGTTACTGTGTAGGTCACTGTAGACACACTGACAGGTATGAGACACGGGCTGGGATGACCTCTGATGAAGCTCAGTAGAGGAGAAACTAGTCAGGAATAAAGTACTCGTTTCCCAGCCCGTGTCTCCTTCATCACCCGTTTTTACAGTGGTTGTTACGATTAGTTTGTTTGAGTTCGTTTGTTACGCACCAGTTTACGATGTATTGACCAAGCCTTACCTTCTGCCAAGTTTCTTCAAGTCTCCTAAATTGGTGACCCATGAGTGGTGTGGCAGCCTTTAATATGTTTGTTGACGCGACGCCCTTGACTCCATTTTATTCCATCATAAAGGACTGGCCAAGGGCAAATATAAAAGAAGCAACAAAAATCCCGTTTAGTTGCCAGTCCCTACATAGAAGACAGTAAGAGAATATAGAAAGGGGCAGTGGGCCAATTTTGTTCAGGAGGTGTCTTGTCTTGTCTTGAAGCGTGTGTGTGTTGGTATATATAGTAAGGTTAGTGTGAGCCTCCAATGTCTCGTCCTGCTCTGGGCTTTCCCTCAGGTACAAGACTGTCGGGTGGGATGAAAGACTCTCCGTTCAAACTCCTGCAACCAGTGAAGGAAATTTTCTGAGCGTAAGAAACGACA
>JACEEZ010015748.1:252500-260000 GCA_016584305.1 Chionoecetes opilio
ATTAATGGAGGTGTAGGAGATGGTGATGGTAGCAATGGTACTCGGAAAAATGACACCAGAAATAATGGCACCGGAAAAATGGCAAAAGGAAAAAATGGCACCGAAAAAATGGCAAAATAAATAATGGCACCAGAAATAATGGCACCGAAAAAATGGTACCGGAAAAAATGGCAAAATAAATAATGGCACCGAAAATAATGGCACCGGAAAAAATGGCAAAATAAATAATGGCACCGGAAAAAATGGCAAAATAAATAATGGCACCGGAAATAATGGCAAAGTAAATAATGGCACCGGAAATAATGGCAAAATAAATAATAGCACCGGAAATAATGGCAAAATAAATAATGGCACCGGAAATAATGGCAAAATAAATAATAGCACCGGAAATAATGGCAAAATAAATAATGGCACCGAAAAAATGGCAAAATAAATAATTGCACCGGAAAAAATGGCAAAATAAATAATGGCACCGGAAATAATGGCAAAATAAATAATGGCACCGGAAAAAATGGCAAAATAAATAATGGCACCGGAAATAATGGCAAAATAAATAATGGCACCGGAAATAATGGCACCGAAAAAAATGGCAAAATAAATAATGGCACCGGAAATAATGGCACCGGAAAAAATGGCAAAATAAATAATGGCACCGGAAATAATGGCACCGGAAAAAATGGCAAAATAAATAATGGCACCGGAAATAATGGCACCGGAAAAAATGGCACCGGAAATAATGGCACCGAAAAAAATGGCAAAATAAATAATGGCACCGGAAAAAATGGCAAAATAAATAATGACACCGGAAAAAATGGCAAAATAAATAATGGCACCGGAAAAAAGGTCACAAAGTTTGGAGAAGGAAAATAAGGCACATAAGAGTAATGGCCTCTTATAGTGTCGAGGTGAGGTTAGGTCCTATTATTTATTCGCACTGATAAGAATATGTAAACTTTTACATATATGAATAAATTTTCAAAATGAAATTCCTAAATGTATTCCTAGCCTGAAGAGTATGTAATTTTTTTTTCCTGTGCAATTTTTTCCTGTGTTATTTTCTCCTGTGTCATCAATTCCTGTACCACTTTTTCCTGTGTCATTTTTTCCTGTGTTATTTTCTACTGTGTCATCAATTCCTGTACCATTTTTTCGTTTGCCATTATTTCCTGTGCCATTAATTCCTGTGCCATTTTCACGTAATTTTTTCCTACATTCGGTAGCAATGATAGTAGTAGTGGAAATGGTGGTGATGGTGGTGGTGGTGGTGGTTGTAGTGGTGGTGGTGGTGGTGGTGTTGGTGGTGGTTGTTGTAGTGGTGGTGATGGTGGTGGTGGTTGTTGTAGTGGTGGTGATGGTGGTGGTTGTTGAAGTGGTGGTGATGGTGGTGGTTGTTGTAGTGGTGATGGTGGTGGTTGTTGTGGTGGTGGTGATGGTGATGGTTGTTGTAGTGGTGGTGATGGTGGTGGTTGTTGTAGTGATGGTGGTGGTGGAAGTAGCGGTGGTGATGGTGGTGGTTGTTGTAGTGATGGTGATGGTGGTGGTGGAAGTAGCGGTGGTGATGGTGGTGGTTGTTGTAGTGGTAGTGATGGTGGTGGTGGAAGTAGCGGTAGTGATGGTGGTGGTTGTTGTAGTGATGGTGGTGGTTGTTGTAGCAGTGGTGATGGTGTTGGTTGTTGTAGTGGCGGTGATGGTGGTGGGTTTTTTGTAGTGATGGTGATGGTGGTGGGTTTGTTGTAGTGATGGTGATGGTGGTGGTTGTTGTAGTGGGCGGTGATGGTGGTGGTTGTTGTAGTGGTGGTGATGGTGGTGGTTGTTTTTAGTGGCGGTGTTGTGGTGGTTGTTGTAGTGATGGTGATGGTGGTGGGTTTTTGTAGCAGTGGTGATGGGGGTGGTTGTTGTAGCAGTGGTGATGGTGGTGGTTGGGTTTTAGTGATGGTGATTTGGGGTTGTTGTTGTAGTGATGGTGATGGTTGTTGTAGTGATGGTGATGGTTGTTGTAGTGATGGTGATGGGGGGTGGTTGTTGTAGTGATGGTGATGGTGGTGGTTGTTGTAGTGATGGTGATGGTTGTTGTAGTGATGGTGATGGTGGTGGTTGTTGTAGCAGTGGTGATGGTGTTGGTTGTTGTAGTGATGGTGATGGTGGTGGTTGTTGTAGTGATGGTGATGGTGGTGGTTGTTGTAGCAGTGGTGATGGTGTTGGTTGTTGTAGCGGTGGTGATGGTGGTGGTTGTTGTAGCGGTGGTGATGGTGGTGGTTGTTGTAGTGGCGGTGATGGTGGTGGTGGAAGTAGCGGTGGTGATGGTGGTGGTTGTTGTAGTGGTGGTTGTAGCACTGGTTTATGGTGGTGGTGGAAGTAGTGGTGGTGGTGGTGGTGGTTGTTGTAGTGATAGTGATGGTGGTGGTTGTTGTAGTGTGATGGTGGTGGTTGTTGTAGCGGCGGTGGTGGTGATGGTGGTTGTTGTTGTAGTGGCGGTGATGGTGGCAGTAGCGGTGGTGATGGTGGTGGTTGTTGTAGTGGTGGTGATGGTGGTGGTTGTTGTAGTGGTGGTGATGGTGGTGGTTGTTGTAGCGGTGGTGATGGTGGTGGTTGTTGTAGTGGTGGTGATGGTGGTGGTTGTTGTAGTGGTGGTGATGGTGGTGTTTTGTAGTGGTGGTGATGGTGGTGGTTGTTGTATGGTGGTGATGGTGGTGGTTTGTTGTAGCGGTGGTGATGGTGGTGGTTGTTGTAGCAGTGGTGATGGTGGTGGTGGAAGTAGTGGTGGTGATGGTGGTGGTTGTTGTAGTGATAGTGGTGGTTGTTGTAGTGGTGATGGTGGTGGTTGTTGTAGTGATAGTGATGGTGGTGGTTGTTGTAGTGATGATGGTGGTGGTTGTTGTAGCGGCGGTGATGGTGGTGGTTGTTGTAGTGGCGGTGATGGTGGTGGTTGTTGTAGTGATGGTGATGGTGGTGGTTGTTGTAGCAGTGGTGATGGTGGTGGTTGTTGTAGTGATGGTGATGGTGGTGGTTGCTGTAGTGGCGGTGATGGTGGTGGTTGTTGTAGTGTTGGTGATGGTGGTAGTTGTTGTGGTAGTGATGGTGGTGGTTGTTGTAGTGGTAGTGATGGTGGTTGTTGTAGTGGTGGTGATGGTGGTGGTTGTTGTAGTGGTGGTGATGGTGGTGGTTGTTGTAGTGGTGGTGATGGTGGTGGTTGTTGTAGTGGTAGTGATGGTGGTGGTTGTTGTAGTAGTGGTGGTTGTTGTAGTGGTGGTGATGGTGGTGGTTGTTGTTGTTGTAGTGATTGTGGTGGTTGTTGTAGTGGTGGTGATGGTGGTGTTGTTGTAGTGGCGGTGATGGTGGTGGTTGTTGTAGTGGTGGTGATGGTGGTGGTGGTTGTTGTAGTGGGGGTGATGTGGGGTTTGTTTTTAGTGGTAGTGATGGTGGTGGTTGTTGTAGTGGTGGTGAAAGGTGGTGGTTGTTGTAGTGGTTGTGGTGGTGGTTTTGTAGTGGTATGATGGTGGTTGTTGTTTTAGTGGTGGTGATGGTGGTGGTTGTTGTAGTGGTAGTGATGGTGATGGGGTTGTTGTTGTAGTGGTGGTGATGGTGGTTGTTGTTGTGTGGTGGTGGTGGTGGTGGTGGTTGTAGTGGTGTGATGGTGGCGGTTGTTGTAGTGGTGGTGATGGTGGTGGTTGTTATAGTTGTGGTGATGGTGGTAGTTGTTGTAGTGGTGGGATGGTGGTGGTTTTTGCAGTGGTGGGGGATGGTGGCGGTTGTTGTAGTGGTGTGATGGTGGCGGTTGTTGTGTGGTAGTGATGGTGGTTTTTTGTTGTAGTGGGGGTAATGGTGGTGGTTGTTTGTAGCGGTAGTGATGGGCGGTTGTTGTAGTGTGGTGATGGTGGTGGTTGTTTGTAGTGGTGGTGATGGTGGTGGTTGTTGTATGGTGGTGATGGGGTTGTTGTTGTAGTGGTAGTGATGGTGGCGTTTGTTGTAGTGGTGGTGATGGTGGTGATGGTTGTTGTAGTGGTAGTGATGGTGGTTGTTGTAGTGGTGGTGATGGTGGTGGTTGTTGTAGTGGTGGTGATGGTGGTGGTTGTTGTAGTGTATGATGGTGGCGGTTGTTGTAGTGTAGTGATGGTGGGGGTTGTTGTAGTGGTAGTGATGGTGGTTATTGTTGTAGTGGTGGTAATGGTGGTGGTTGTTGTAGTGGTAGTGATGGTGGCGGTTGTTGTAGTGGTGGTGATGGTGGTGGTTGTTGTAGTGGTGGTGATGGTGGTGGTTGTTGTAGTGGTGGTGATGGTGGTGGTTGTTGTAGTGGTGGTGATGGTGGCGGTTGTTGTAGTGGTGGTGATGGGGGTGTTGTTTGTAGTGGTGGTGATGGTGGTGGTGTTGTAGTTTGGGAGTGATGGTGGTGGTTGTTGTAGGGTAGTGATGGGTGGTTGTTGTAGTGGTAGTGATGGTGGTGGTTGTTGTAGTGATGGTGGTTTGTTTGTAGTGGTGGTGATGGTGGTGGGTTTTTGTAGTGATGGTGGTGGTTTTTTGTAGTGATGGTGATGGTGGTGGGGGTTGTAGTGATGGTGGTGGTTGTTGTAGTGATGGTGGTGGTTGTTGTAGTGGTGGGGATGGTGGGGGTTTTTTGTAGTGATGGTGTGGTTGTTGTAGGGTGGTGATGGTGGTGGTGGTTGTAGTGGTGTGGTGGTGGTTGTTGTAGTGGCGGTGATGGTGGTGGTTGTTGTAGTGGGGTGATGGTGGTGGTTGTTTTGGTGGTGGTTGTTGTAGTGGTAGTGATGGTGGTGGTTGTTGCAGTGGCGATGATGGTGGTGGTTGTTATAGTGGTGGTGATGGCTGTGGTTGTTGTAGTGGCGGTGATGGTATGGTTGTTGTAGTGGTGGTGATGGTTGTGGTTGTTGTAGTGGTGGTGATGGTGGTGGTTGTTGCAGTGGCGGTGATGTTTGTAGTTGTAGTGGTGTGTGGTGGTGGTTGTTGCAGTGGCGGTGATGGTTGTGGTTGTTGCAGTGGTGGTGATGGTTGTAGTTGTAGTGGTGGTGATGGTGGTGGTTTTTGCAGTGCGGTGATGGTTTAGTTGTAGTGGTGGGGATGGTGGTGGTGTTGCAGTGTGGGGTGTTGTGGTTGTTGCAGTGGCGGTGATGTTTAGTTGTATGGTTGAGGGGTGGTTGTTTGCAGTGGCGGTGATGGTGTGGTTTTGTAGTGGTGTGATGGTGGTGGTTTTTGCGTTGCGGTGATGGGGGTGTTTTTGTAGTGGTGGTGATGGTGGGGTTGTGTAGTGGGGGTGATGGTGGTGTTGTTCGTGCGTGATGGGGTGGTTATTGTTGGTGGTGATGGGGGGTTGTTGTAGTGTGTGATGGTGGTGGTTGTTGCATGGCGGTGATGGGTTTGGGTTTTTGTAGTGGTGGTGATGGTGGGGGTTGTTGTAGTGTGGTGATGGTGGGGTTGTTGCGTGGTGATGATGGTGGGGGTTGTTGCGTGGGGTGATGTGGTGGTTATTGTAGTGTGTGATGGGGGGTGTTGTTGTATGGTGGTGATGGTGGTGTTGTTGCAGTGCGGTGATGGTGGTGGTTGTTGTAGTGGTGGTGATGGTGGTGGTTGTTGTAGTGGTGGTGATGGTGGTGGTTGTTGCAGTGGCGGTGATGGTGGTGGTTGTTGTAGTGGTGGTGATGGTGGTGGTTGTTGTAGTGGTGGTGATGGTGGTGGTTGTTGCAGTGGCGGTGATGGTGGTGGTTGTTGTAGTGGTGGTGATGGTGGTGAAGGGAAATAGTTCGGTCACGGAGGTAAGCTTGACAGGGTCCTATTGCGCCGCGTCCTCGTGATTCTGCAGCCCAGTCAAAGGATAACATAACAGTATACATTGGACTGTTAAAAAAAAATAGATCCTATACATACTCCTGCAGACCAGTAGTTTGTGTTCCGAGACCTCAGACCCCGACAACCGAGACCCGAGACCCGAGACCTCAAACTTCAAGGCCCGACAGGCAAGACCGAAACAAAGGACATGGGACTGGAGATTACAAGCCAGACACAACTCCTGAGGGACATGACGTCGTCTCATAAGTTGGAGATGTGGTTTTATTAAAAGTTCAGAAAGGATGCGAAGCGGCGCGAGTCAATGCGGGACGCGAGTGTTTCGAGTTTCATGAAGCACTGGCAGTTTAATTACTTGTACCCCTAGTCCCCTACTTTCCCCCAACCTTCCTAAACCCCCCACACGTCACCCCACTCCTCCCCAACTTCCCCCAGCCTTCCTATACCCCCTTCTTTTCTCCAACCTTCTTCCCTCCCCAACCCAATCATTGCTTTGTTTATTGACTAGCTTCGTGAATATGTACGTGTGAATGACTGACTGCCTTGGTTGTCTACTTGTGTTCGTCAGTGCAAATAATTATATATGCGATACGATGCAAATATAATGTGGTAAAACACTTAAAATTGGATTGATATGGGATATTTTGAAAGAAAAAGTAAGCATAACAAAGCGAGCACAGTATAATTATTAACACATCACCGCCTCACAACGCAGTGTTACGAGATCGAACTGCTGGTGGTTATGAGTCGCTTAATGCAACTCTCATCCATTCATAACCATTATTTACGATGCTTGATTACTTCGGCTATGCGATCACACCGCCTGTACGTGCTACTACTACTACTACTAGACTATTTACAACAATCACATCTGCTACCACTGTTGGCTACAAAACTATAGAGGACCAGCTATATAATATGATGAATGATTCCGCCTACTCCTCCTCCCTCACCCCCTACCTTTCCTTGATCCCTCTCCCTTTCCCTCTCTCTCCTCCTTCCACCAGCTACCACTATCACCACTCCTCCTACCCCTCCCCTTCAGCCACTGCCGTCCTCCAACCCTCCGGAGCCACACGCGGATTCTTTCACTCTTCATACCTCGTCGTAAAACACCACCAGGATGTGATAGTGATGTGCTGGTGTACCTTTACCACGTCTTTCTTGCTGCTTCCCATGACTATATTCAAACTCTTTTTTTTGTGGCACAACTGTATTTGTAGATAAATTTTTTTTTATTTTTTTATTAGAGAAACATCTGTTTTCTCTCTCTCTCTCCTCTCTCCTCCTCTCTCTCTCTCTCTCTCTCTCTCTCTCTCTCTCTCTCTCTCTCTCTCTCTCTCTCTCTCTCTCTCTCTCTCTCTCTCTCTCTCTCTCTCTCTCCTCTCCCTCGTCTCTTCGTCATCTCTCTCTCTCTCTTCTCTCTTATACCGCTCTTCTCCTACTCTATCTCACAATTCTTCGTAATCAAAGTTCTCTATCTCTCTCTCTCATTGCTCAATATTTGTATACCCGTCTGTTCTCTCTCAATCTCTTCACACTGTTCTTGTACTCATCTTATCTGAATCTCTCTCTCTCTTCTCTCTCTCTCTCTCTCTCTCTCTCTCTCTCTCTCTCTCTCTCTTCTCTCATCCTTTTTGGCAGAATTGTATTTTGTAAAGTTGACGGTTTTCCTCTCTCTCTCTCTCTCTCTCTCCTCTCTCT
>JACEEZ010015748.1:262500-287500 GCA_016584305.1 Chionoecetes opilio
TCCTCCTCCTCCTCCTCCTCCTCCTCCTCCTCCTCCTCCTCCTCCTCCTCCTCCTCCTCCTCCTCCTCCTCACCTGCGTTTCAATCATCTATCTTCGCCATATATATAACCACTCTGCTACCACCTCCACTTTCTTCGTATTAAGCAAAAGGAAGTGTATGGTCCCTGCCTAGTTGTTCAGGACTAAATTTGTCCCACGTTCAGGTTGTCCCAGACTTATTTATACAGGTGCGATGGGTGACTCTCCTCATAGCGGAGGTGAAAGGCGTTTTTAATGTGTCGATAATGTATGTCTACTTCCTCTCGAGCATCTCAAAATATTTCAACAGGGCGACTTTGTGGTTTTGGTCCCATGTTTGTCGGGGAGGGGGAGAAGGGGTTAAGGTGGGGGGAGTAGGAGGTTTGTGGGGGGGTTAGAATGTTGGGAGGTGGGTGTAGGAGGTTGGGTGGGGGGAGGAGGGGCTGGAACAAAGAGAGGAAGGGGTCGGGATGGGGAATAAGGGGCTGGAGCTAAGGGAGGAAGGGGGTAGGGTGGGGGGATAATGGGCTGTGGGGAAGAATTGAAGGGGTCATAAAGAGGGGGAGGTTGCAAGGTTTAGAAGAGGAAGGGGGAGTGTAGGGGAAGGATAAGATGAAAGTACACTATGCCTTTTGTGTCTCCACTCTGGCCGTCAGCGAGGTGTGATACAGACCCGCCAAAGGTATCGGAAACCAAAGCCCCTGTATAGACTTTGGTATAGGCTGGATAGGCCTATACTCTAGCTTGGTCGAAAACTGTCGCCCCACGAAGAGTTGCGGAACCATTACAGTTTTTGTACTCGCTCCGGGAATAAGGAGTGTCGTTGTACGGATCTTTGGAAAGGGGAATAGGAAGGGGAGGAAGGAAGGTTAGGATGGTTGAAGGGGAATAGGAAGGGGAGGAAGGAAGGTTAGGATGGTTGAAGGGGAATAGGAAGGGGAGGAAGGAAGGTTAGGATGGTTGAAGGGGAATAGGAAGGGGAGGAAGGAAGGTTAGGATGGTTGAAGGAGGGAAGGAAGGTGAGGATGTTGAAGGTAGGATGTGAAGGGAGAAGGAAGGTGAGGAAGGAATGGTTAAGGGGAAAGGAAGGGAGTGAAGGAAGGTTGGATGTTGCAGGGAACTAGGAGGAGGAAGCATTTAGGATGGTGACGGATTTTGAAGGGTCACGGAAGTGAAAGAGATCCTGGGGAATAAGATCTAGGGGAAGAAGGCTAGTTTTGTCATAGTCTTACTACCCCCTGCGGGACTCAGGAAACGAGAGGACCCGCTTGCCATGTTGAAGGGGTCAATTAGTATGGAGGAAGTAAGTTTAGGATGATTGCAGGGCAATACGTAAGCGGAGGATCGAATTGTGTTTAATTGTTTGAAGGGAATAGGAAGGGGTAGGAGGTAGGTTTAGGCATGGCTTGAAGGGGAATAGGAGGGAGAAGTTAGGTTCCCTCCTAACGCGGATAGATGCCGTTTGCTTGAGGCCATCGCTCCCTGTGATCGGTTCCTTGAGGGAATTAGGAAGGGGGATAGGAGGCTTAGGTCAGCACCATCGTCGTTGATTCTGAATCGCTTTGCCAGGACCACTTACACATTGATACCCATGCATTTAGGGTGACTCAGAGTTTTGAATTCCATCTCGAAGTGAAAAAGAAACTCCCCTGGACAACGAAGCCTCTTAGGAGTAAACTAATAGGCCTTCATTTTATCGTCAATAGTCTTACCTTTACACCACCTCTCCTCAAAAAACGATCCCCCCCCCTTTCCCCTCCCTCCTGTCCCTCTTCTTTCTTCTTTCTTTCATCTTTTGAATATCGCTTCCTCCTACGTTACTTCCATTTTTCTATCATCTCTTCTTTCTCCCAAACTTCGTCATTCTTCCTTCCTCTCTCCTTCTTCCCTTGTACTTCCCTTCCCCTCCCCTCCTCCCCTCGTACTTCCCCCTTTTTCCTTCCCTTCCCCTCCCCTGCTCCCCTTGTGTATCCCCTTTTCTCTCCCTTCCTTCCCTTCCTCCCCTTTTTTCCGTCCTTCCCCTCCCCTTCTCCCCTTGTACTTTCCCCATATCCTTCCCCAACACTCCCCTTTCCTCTTATAAACCTTGCAAACCCCCCCTCTACATGTCTCCCTCAATTCTTCCCCACAGCCCATTATCCCCCCATCCTACCCCCTCCTCCCTTTGCTCCAGCCCCTTATTCCACATCCAACCCCTCCTCCCCACAACCCAAACCCTTTCCTCCCCCCACCAACCTCCTACTCCCCCCACCCAACATTCTAACCCCCCACCAAACCTCCTACTCCCCCACCTTACCCCCTACTCCTCCCCCTGCTCCCCCCCCCCTTACCACTCGTTACCCTGTTCACCACCGTATACACAGATTTTAATTAGTACTAACTTTACACCTGGCTAAAATTGCCTTGCCTGGACAGCTTAAGGTGGGTACAACGGAAATCTACGAGGGCATATGTATGTAGATTACAGACACACACACACACAACCCCACACCAACACACACACACCTGGCTCGTTTAGTTGTCAGAGGCTGGTGTTTAATACAGTATGTAGATTTTCCCCTATGGTTAAAATAAGAAAAAGGGAAATAAGAATGCCTTTTATAGCCCCACACCCAACACACCACACACACACACCCCACACCACACACACACACACACACAACACACACCACACAAAACAACAACACACCCCACACACCCACACACACACACACACACACACACACACACACAACAAACAAGCAAAAACAAACACACCCCACAACACACCACACACCACACAACACACACAAACACACACACACACACCACACACAACACAAACACACCAAACAAACAACACACCACACACACACAACCACACCACAACAACACCCCCACCACACACACACACCAAGAACCACACACACACACACACAACACACACACACACACACACACACACAAACACACACCACACACACCAACAGCCACACACACAACACACCAAACACACACCCCACACCAACACCACCCCACCACACCACACCCCACACAACACACACACACACACAACACACACACACACACACACACACAACAACACAACACAACACACACAACAACACACACACACACACACACACCAAAACAAAACCCAAAACATCCACAACACAAAACACACACACACACACACACACACACCACACACAACACACACACACAACAACAACACACACACACACAACAACACCAAAACCACACACACACACACACACACACACACACACACACACACCACACACACACACCACACACACAACCCCACACACCACCACAACCACACACACTTTCCACCCCACACACACACACACACACCCCAAACCCCACACAACACACACACCACACACACACAACCACACACCACACACACCAATCACACACACACACCCCACACACAACACACACAACACACACACACACAACCCCCACACACACACACACACCACACCCAACCCTATTTTTTTTTTTTTTTTTTTGGGTTTTTGGTTTGTAAGTTTTTTTTGGGCCGAAATTGTGGAATTTAACTTTCCCCCTTTTTTCCCTTTTCCCCCTTCTAACCTGGTAAAGCCCCCCTCTTCATGTCCCCTTAATTCTTCCCCCCCCTTTCCCTCCACCCAACCCCTCCTCCCTTTGCTCCCCCTATTCTTATACTTATACTTTTTATATATATTATAATTATATGATGCAGTATAGTTTGAATATCAATATTATACATCTATAAAATATAGTCATATAATGTAGGATTTCAAGACATTTGAACAAGAATAGGTATATGTACGTTATGGGAGCTTCAATACTTTTTCTCCAAATACATGCAACACAAAAGTAAAAATGGGTTTGCGTTTAAAAGGAAACACCCAACAACATCCTCGATCTATTATGCAAATAACGAAACAGTTTTGTTTTAATGTCTAAACTTTAAACTTTTCCTTGTATCAGTGGGAATGGTAAATAGGAATGCGTTTTACCCTCCCGTCGTGATACATTGCACACAGTGGTGAGATCGGGCAACTCACCATACCGGGAATTCATGCAACAGTGGGTGGTGCACAGCAGGGCAACCGTCCGCCGGGTATCTCTATTGCACATGGGTTGATCGGCAACACGTCCCACCGTACCTCATCAGGTGCTGTGACCGGGCAACTCGCCCGCCGTATCCTATCGCACAGGGGTCAGCGGGGCACAACGTCACACACCGGGATCCCAGGACAGGAACGACACACCACCACCACACACACCACAACCCCCCACCCCCACACCACCACCACGAATACCCACACGCACACCCTAGCACAGCAAGGCACACCACGCACACGCGCCCACACCACAGAGACACACACTCCAACTACTTGTACCCAAATTTGTTTCATATTTAAATGAAACGTTCAAAAATGTGCGTCACGACACCAACGAAAAGGTGAGCAACACAACGTACGGAGGCAAGGGCAAGCAACAAGTCACATCGTGACATCATATCACAACCACAAGCACACAGAATACACAACGCGATTACGCAAGATAGAATAGTTAACACAAACAACACACACTTAAATTGCACAACTACACACCACAAACACACAACACACACCCCACACCACACACACACACACACACACACACACACACACACAAAACACACACACACACACACACACACACACACACACAGAACACACACACACACACACACACACACACACACACACACCACACACACACACCAACACACCACACACACACACCACACACCACACACACACACACACACACACACACACACACACACACCACACCACCACACACACAACACACACACACACACACCACACACACACACACAAAACACAACCCCACACACAACACACCACACACACACACACACACACACACACACACACACACACACACACACACACACACACACACACAAAACACACACCACACACGACACACCACACACACACACAAACACACACACAACACACACAAAAACACACACACACACACACACAACACCACCCCACACACACCCCACAAAACACACACACACACACACACACACACACACACACAACCACCCCACACACCCCAAAAAAAAATTGTAAGTGAATGCAAAGACAAATAAACAAAATAAAATTACTACACACGAATACACGACCATTCATCATTTTTCCAGAACTTGACAAAATGGTTCACCACTCACTCGCAAAGAAAAAGTAAGAAAATCTATTGTCACTTCATAAAAAGGGAGTATTTTTAGTAGACTACCAGATTTATCACAGCATTTTCACTTAATTTCTCTATATCGGATTTTTTTTCTTTTCTAGTTTTGTTTTTTCCAGATGAATGTGAAGAGTGTAATGCAATAAAGGTCGGTAGAGTGCACGTATAGTATGTAGGAAAAAAAAATGATATGAACTTCCCCCTTTTTCTTCCCTTACACTTCCCCCTCCTCTTCTAAACCTGGTAAAGCCCCCCTCTTCATGTTCCCCTTAATTCTTCCCCACACCCTTTATCCCTCCACCCAACCCCTCCTCCCTTTGCTCCAGCCCCTTTATTATATACTTATTACTTATTATTATATATATATATATATATATATGTATATATATATATATATATAATAATATATATATATATATATATATATATATATATATATGTATGCAGTATAGTTTGAATATCAATATATACATCTAATAAAATAATAGTCATATATAATGTAGGATTTCAAGACATTTAGAACAAGAATAGGTATATGTACGTATATGGAGCTTCAATACATTTTTCTCCAATACATGCAACACAAAAGTAAACAAATGGGTTGCCGTTACAGAAAGGCAACACCCAACAACATCCTCTGATCTAATCTGATGCAAATCAAACGAAAACATTTCCTTTTTTTCATAATAGTCTCAAGCTTTATAAACTTTTTCCATGTGCATCAGTGGGTGGTTGTGGATGCGGGGCAACTCGTCCCGTCCGTGTATTCTATTGCATCAGTGGGTGGTTGTGGATGCGGGGCAACTCGTCCCGTCCGTGTATTCTATTGCATCAGTGGGTGGTTGTGGATGCGGGGCAACTCGTCCCGTCCGGGTATTCTATTGCATCAGTGGGTGGTTGTGGATGCGGGGCAACTCGTCCCGTCCGGGTATTCCGGACAGGACGGAATCACCCGCCTCCCGCGCCCCCAGCACCCGCACGAGTACCAGCACGGGCGCCTCCCGTAGCACAGCGTGATGGCGTCCACGGGGCCGCTGTCGCCCTGCACGGCGAGGCTCGAGCTGACCTTCAGGCGTGAATTATTTTGTCTCATTTTTGTTTTCATATTTAAATGAATATGTTTGTAAAGAAGAGTTGTTGGGCGTCATCGGGGCTCAACGTAAAAGGGGTTGGTAGTGCACGGTGTGTGGCGTGGTGGATGGGGCAAGGGCAGTGGTAGTAGTAGTTCAGTTCTGTTGACATTATTTCGTATCTAACTTGCATAGTAGACTAGAATACGTAGAACGCGATTTACAGCAAGTATAGAATGTTATATCAATAAATAAACACAGTTAAATTTGCACATACGTACAGCAGCAAAAAGCTTACAGGTTACATAAGTTCTTCCATAAAATATGAACCAAAAATCTCATGCTAACATGAAAAAGATGTTCAGTGTGGCGGGACAGGAAGGCGGTGGCGTAGTCTGTCTGTCTGAGTGATGTATGTCTGTCTGAGTGATGTATGTCTGTTTGTGTGTCTGTCTGAGTGATGTATGTCTGTCTGTGTGTCTGTCTGAGTGATGTATGTCTGTCTGTGTGTGTCTGAGTGATGTATGTCTGTCTGTGTGTCTGTCTGAGTGATGTCATGTCTGTCTGTGTGTCTGTCTGAGTGATGCATGTCTGTCTGTGTGTCTGTCTGAGTGATGTATGTCTGTCTGTGTGTCTGTCTGAGTGATGTATGTCTGTCTGTGTGTGTCTGAGTTCGGTTTTTTCTCTCAGTTTAGATAGGATGCTATTTCTGTATGAGTTTGTTTATCTGTTTGATATTTAGGCCTTGATTTGTGTTATTCCTTTCGTTTCTATTTATTTAATTTTCTTTGGTGTTCTAACAATTTTTTTCGGGGTCTTTACTTTTTTGTTTCTCTCTCTCTCTCTCTCTCTCTCTCTCTCTCTCTCTCTCTCTCTCTCTCTCTCTCTCTCTCTCTCTCTCTCTCTCTCTCTCTCTCTCTCTCTCTCTCTCTCTCTCCCCACCCCCCCGTTGCATATATTAGACCCAACAATAACAATTTGGCCAGGTACTTCTGCTAAGGGCTTGTAGGATTACGTCCAGAGAGAGAGAGTTTTGCGGGCTGCTATAGGCAAGAGCTCGCGTCAACCACAGTGGTGACAAAATATTAACACAGAGAGAGAGAGAGAGAGAGAGAGAGAGAGAGAGAGAGAGAGAGAGAGAGAGAGAGAGAGAGAGAGAGAGAGAGAGAGAGAGAGAGAGATTTCCATGTATAGTTATTTTAGTTGCTATATCATCCTTATTTCCATTCTAATTAGTTTTGGTGATGGTAATGATAGCGCTAGTTGAAGTTATGCATAAGTATTTGCGTTAGTGTTAGTATTGATTATAATGGTTACTGTATAATTGTTCGTTATAGTAGTAGTAATAGTAGTAGTAGTAGCAGTAGTAGTAGAAGTAGTAGTAGTAGTAGTAGTAGTAGTAGTAGTAGCAGTAGCAGTAGCAGTAGTAGCAGTAGTAGTAGTAGAAGTAGCAGCAGTAGAAGTAGCAGCAGTAGTAGTAGCAGTAGTAGCAGTAGCAGTAGTAGTAGTAGCAGTAGTAGTAGTAGCAGTAGTAGTAGTAGAAGTAGTAGTAGTAGCAGTAGTAGTAGTAGTAGTAGTAGTAGTAGTAGTAGTAGTAGTAGTAGTAGTAGCAGTAGTAGTAGTAGTAGTAGTAGTAGTAGCAGTAGTAGTAGTAGTAGCAGTAGTAGTAGTAGTAGTAGTAGTAGTAGTAGTAGTAGTAGTAGTAGTAGTAGTAGTAGTAGTAGCAGTAGTAGTAGTAGAGTCTCTTTGATCGACATGTGTACATAATTATTACTCATATATAAGACACTCAAATTTACATATTAGGCTCATAATCGTAACTCAGGCAGCATCATTTATTAGTAATTATCAAGGTTTATAGAGTACTAGCCGAAAAGCCGCCCTGCGGGCGGACTTTTTGGCTAGCTCCTGCGGAGGGCTATTGGTGGGGCTTCAGCCCACCAAGCACACACTCTCCAGATAGCCCCTTCTAACTTTCCTGAAATCATGGATGTAGAAATGTATGTATTAACGCCAACCCATTCACATCACCCCCAACCCATTCACTCACCCATTACCCATCACCCCCACCCATTCACTCACCCATTACCCATCACCCCCCACCCATTCACTCACCCATTACCCATCACCACACACCCATTCACTCACCCATTACCCATCACCCCCCACCTATTCCCTCACCCATCACCCATCACCCCCAACCCATCACCCCCCACCCATTTTTTACTTACACCCATCACTCACCCATTACCCATCACCCCCCACCCTATTCCTCACCATCACCCATCACTCCCCAACCCATCACCCCCCACCCATTCACTCACCCATCCACCCCACCCACCCATTAACCCATCACCCCACCCACCCATTCACTCACCCATTACCCATCACCCTACATCAAGGTTTCCTCAATTCTCGCAACCCACTTTTTTTCTTCACAATTCTCGCTAATACTAAAAAAAAAAGAGAAAAAAAGTGATCGGATCATCCCCAAAAGTGGCCTTAAAACCTTCCCCTGGTCGACTTGGTTCCAAAACTGTGCCATATGATGGGATTGCGCCACTGGGGGCGGAACCTATAGCGAACACACAGACAGACACACTTTCGATTATATTATTATAGATACATATAAAGACCTTGTATCTCTCTCTCTCTCTCTTCTCTCTCTCCTCTCTCTCTCATCTCGTCTCTCTCTCTCTCTCTTCACTCTCTCCTCTCCTCTCTCTCTCTCATCTCTTCTCTCTCTCTCTCTCTCTCTCTTCTCTCTCTCTCTCTCTCTCTCTCTCTCTCTCTCTCTCTCTCGACCTTGGTAATTATCATGCATGAGGCACTTCTTACTTCGTCACAATTAACGCAAGCCAAACAACACTATTTTATGTCTTAATTATCACCAATTACACACCTTGCTGGTCCACGAGGCTGTTTAAAGTACCCTTGTTACCTGCTCAATCACGTCACCGGCGCCTCCAGGTTCAGGTATTGTAGGTTTCATAATCATTAACCTGCTTTTATGTATCTCGAGTGCCAAGTTTATGGTGCGAAGCTTATGAGATCCTTGCTTCTGCTGCTACTGAGGGAGAGAAGGAGATGCAAGAAGGTGGAAAAGGAGGAGGAGGAAGAGGAAGCTGGAGGGAGGAGAGAAGGAGGAGGAGGAAGGTAGAGAAGGAAGAGGAGGTGAAAGCTGGAGGAGAAGGAGGAGGAAGAAGGTGAACAAGGAGGAGGAGGAGGAGAAAGCTGGAGGGAGGAGAGAAGGAGGAGAGGGAGAGAAGAAGGAAGACGAGGATAGGGAGAAAAGAGAAGAATGAGAAGGAAGAAGAGCAGAGGAAGGGAAGGAGAAGGGAATAGGAAGGAAGGAGAAGAGAAGGAAGGAAGGAAGGAGAAGAGAAGGGAATGAAGGAGAAGGGAAGAGAAGGAAGAGAAGGAAGGAAGGAAGGAAGGAAGAAGGAAGGAAGGAAAAGGGAAGGAAGAAAGAAGAAAAGGAAGGAAAAGGGAAGGAAGGGAGGAGAAGGGAAGGATGGAAGGAGAAGTGAAGGAAGGGAAAGGGAAGGAAGGAAGGAGAAGAGAAGGAAGGAAAAGTGAAGGAATGGAGGAGAAGGGAGGAGAAGGAAGGAAGGAAGTAGGAAGAGGAGGACAGGGAAAAAAGATAAGAATGAGAAGGAAGAAGAGGAGAGGAAGGGAAGGAGAAGGGAAGGAAGGGAGGAGAAGGAAAGAGAAGGAAGGAAGGGAAGGCAAGGCTTGTGTTCAGGTGAGGCTTGGTGGCAGGTGAGCAGGATTGAAGACGTCACCTGATACTACAATCTTCTCCCTATCTTCTCTCTCTCCCTCTGCTCCTCTTTCTCAGACTTCTACTCCTATTTCTTCTCCTCATCCTTCTTATATGTTTCTTCCTCCTATTCCTCCTCATTCTCCTCACAGTACTACTTCTGTTCTTCTTCCTTCTCTTCCTTCTATTTTTTTCCTCTATCCTCGTCTTCCTTCTTCTCTCCTTCTCCTCCCTCTACTTCTTCACCTTCCTTCTCCTCCTCCTCCTCCACCTTCCTCCTTCTCATCCTTCTCTTCTTTTTCCCTATCCTCCCCTCTTCTCAGCTCTCCTCCTCCTCCTCCTCCTTCTTCTTCTTCTCCAGCTCTCTCCTCCTCCTCCTTCTCTCCATATCCTCCAGCTCTCTCCCCTCCTCCTTCTCTCCATATCCTCCTCCTCCACCTTCTCCATCCTCCTCCTCCGTAGCAGCAGAAGCAAGGAGCACATAAACTCAGAGATCTGGCAGGCCCTCTTTCAGTCCCTTCCGTTCCTCCCCTAACCTAACCTGAAGGAAAATAGGCGGGGGACACGGGAAGCTGGAGGCGGTGCAAGGGACAGCAAGGATGTCATGTTTACGAGGCGCTACTCAGGCCGGGGAGGAAGGGAAGCTACGACAGCTGGACCGTCTTTTTGTGTCATATTTGTGCCCCCTTTAGAGTAGTTTGAGAAGATGGGTTACATTTTGTGCTCCCTTTTGAGTAGTTTGAGAAGATGGGTTACATTTTGTGTTCCCTTTTGAGTAATTTGAGAAGATGGGTTACATTTTGTGCCCCCTTTTGAGTAGTTTGAGAAGATGGGTTACATTTTGTGCTCCCTTTTGAGTAGTTTGAGAAGATGGGTTACATTTGTGCTCCCTTTTGAGTAGTTTGAGAAGATGGGTTACATTTTGTGCTCCCTTTTGAGTAATTTGAGAAGATGGGTTACATTTTGTGCCCCCTTTTGAGTAGTTTGAGAAGATGGGTTACATTTTGTGCTCCCTTTTCAGTAGTTTGAGAAGATGGGTTACATTTTGTGCTCCCTTTTGAGTAGTTTGAGAAGATGGGTTACATTTTGTGCTCCCTTTTGAGTAGTTTGAGAAGATGGGTTACATTTTGTGCTCCCTTTTGAGTAGTTTGAGAACATGGGTTACATTTTGTGCCCCCTTTTGAGTAGTTTGAGAAGATGGGTTACATTTTGTGCTCCCTTTTGAGTAGTTTGAGAACATGGGTTACATTTTGTGCCCCCTTTTGAGTAGTTTGAGAAGATGGGTTACATTTTGTGCTCCCTTTTGAGTAGTTTGAGAACATGGGTTACATTTTGTGCCCCCTTTTGAGTAGTTTGAGAAGATGGGTTACATTTTGTGCTCCCTTTTGAGTAGTTTGAGGAGATGGGTTACATTTTGTGCTCCGTTTCGAGTAGTTTGAGAAGATGGGTTACATTTTGTGCTCCGTTTTGAGTAGTTTGAGAATATAGTTATGTATTGAAATGGCATACTACATACAGGCTGTGAGTTTAGCAGCATTGAATGCGGTGATAGTCTTTTGAAGTGTGAGTAGTTTAGCGGAGCGACCCATGATTGTGTATTGATAGGGTACACTACAGGTCGTTGAGTTTAGCATTAAATTGGGTGATATATAATAGTCTTTAGAATCAATAGTTTAGGGGAGCGGAAGCTGTCTAGAGTTGTGCTCCTTTTTAAGTAGTATAGGGGAGAGCGGGGCAGGTTGCATCGAGGGTAGGTTGCATCATTGCCTCTAACTCGCATGTTATATCACACGTACATCGTCTTAATACTACTACTACTACTACTACTACTACTACTACTACTACTACTACTACTACTATAAACTACTACTACTACTATAAACTACTACTACTACAACTACAACAATAATAATAATAAAAAAAGTTAATGCGAGTTAGAGGCAATGATGCAACCTACCCTCGATGCAACCTGCCCCACTCTCCCCTACATAGTTTGAGAAGATGATTGTGTATTGATATGGTACTCTAATAGGCCGTAGAGTTTAGCAGCATTGAATGGGGAGATACAGACAGTCTTTAATGTCAGTAGTTTAGCGGAGCGGCACCTGTCTGGGTTGTCAGGTGAAGGAGACATGTTCTATTCTGGTTTTGCCTTGGTGTATAAAACTTGAGGAGAAAGAATGCCCATGCCGGGAAGTGACATCAATGGCCGGGAAAGGCAACTGGTTTCCTGCGGCTCTTTGTTTTAACTTGAGGTGACTCGGTAGCAGAGGGAGGGATGGGAGACACGGAAGGTTGTTTTTTGGTCACTGTCAGACACCACTTCGGCAAGATGGTGAGAAAAATTATGGTTGATTTGTGTGTGTCAGTTATTGGATTTTGTGTGGTGGGGGGGGGGTTGTGTGTGTGTGTGTGTGTGTGTGTGTGTGTGTGTGTGTGTGTGTGTGTGTGTGTCTGTGTGTCGGTGATTGGGTTTGTGTGTGTATTCATCTAGTATTTTACAGGGCCTGAGCTACACTCGTATGGTCCCGTCTCCATATCTACATTTTATTTTTGCTTCCTTACAGTATATTTTTCCTTGTGGTGTGTGTGTGTGTGTGTGTGTGTGTGTGTGTGTGTGTTGTGTGGTGTGTAAACAGATTGATATAGTTACCTTTACCTTTTTTGTATAGACTTTTTTGTAGTTGTATATTTTACCTTATTTTTATTTTTATTTTGTTTAGTTACTACTTAATTGATCGATGAATTGGTTTATGAAGGTTTGTATTTGCGGTAAGGCACAATTATTAGGCGCTGGTGGTCATATGTAGCCATTAGTGACGCATGGTTTTTTTTCTCCCCTTTTTTATTGTCATTTTCAAGGTCAGTGTAGTCCTCAGGTACGTACGCTCAAAACCACGACCTTAAATAAGATAAAAGAGTAACCAAACATGAGCGTTATTTATTTATGTCATGAAATTTTGACAACACGCGAGGAATAATAATGAGGCGTCGAGGCAGGACCCCCCCCCCCCCCCCCCCCCCCCCGCGCTGTCTGCCTCCGTCTCCCCGCTCCCCTCCGACCTGCCCCCGTCCCCTGGTCTGCCACCCCTCCCCCCAGCGTGCACGAGGGATTTTTTTTTTTTTTTTTTTTTTTTTTTTTTTTTTTTTTTTTTTTTTTTTTTTTTTTTTTTTTTTTTTTTTTTTTTGAGTACGGCTGCGGAAGGGACAGCGTCGACACTCCTGGTTGGAAAGGAATTATAAATGAACAATAATACGTGTCGTGTGTGTGCATTGGTGGCCACACACACACACACACACACACACACACACACACACACACACACACACACACACACACACACACACACACACACACACACACAAGGGTACTCCGTGGTGTAAGGGAAGCACGCTCGGTTCACAACCGAGAAGTCCCGGGTTCGATCTCCGGGTGGAGCGGAAACAGATGGGTTGTTTCCTTAAAACCCGAGCCCCTGTCCACCCAGCAGTGAATGGGTACCGGGTGTTAGCCGGGGTTTGTGACCTGCTCTCCGGGGTGGTGGCTTCGGCCAACACAAAGCACTAAGGATGAATGATAAAAATTTTTGATATGGAGACGGGGCCACACGAGCATTGCTCTGGCCCTGTAAAATACAACTAGATGAATACAACTAGATGAATACACACACTCCAGGCTCCCATTACACTGATGTACGCAACCATTCATACAAAGTTATCGCTGTCAATTTAACTGCATTTGTCGCGTATACGCCGCCATGACGAGTATTGGGTTTGACATCATAAACACCGCGACGAGGACAGGAGCAGCACGTACAGCAGTGTGTGGAATGTATACCACGACCATTCATGCCTCAGCGGCGACCCAGCGGTGCAGCGGTGCAGCTGGCGGGTGTTCGCTGCCTCGCATGTATCGGACTCTCGTGTTCGTCAGATATCAACGACATTATGAAACCAAACTACTCCACTTTATCCACGTGGAAATGTACGAGCAGGGTAAAGTGACTTCTGTATCGTAATCGTTCTGTGTCGTGTGTGTGTGTGTGTGTGTACCATATCAATATTATAGTACCCCCGCCTGTGTGTGTGTGGGGGGGGAGTTCTGTTAGACACGTGCACGTGTACTGCCAGTGACACAGACACGTGAAAGAGATGTCACGTCACTGCCCCCCCCCCCCCCCACACCTACCCCCACACACACACACCACACCAACACACACAACTCCACCCACACAAAACACACACACACACACACACACACACACACACACACACCACACACACACACACACACACACACACACACACACACACACACACACACACTGTCCATGCGGTATAGCGATAAAGTCTTGGCGTGTCCCTTGACATTCATTGGATCAAGTGCCGGTCAATTTGAGATTTTTCTCTGATAGAACGGGCAGTTACTGTACCCCTTGAGCAAGGTGATGGGATGTATTTGGTGTTTGAGGTCCCAGATATCACCCATAGCTACATGTGACGTAAGGTGAGGTCTGTAATGATTGACGAGCTCGGATGGTCCTCCTATTTTATTATTATATTTTCACCTAACTGAATAGATATCATTGTAAGCAATATACAATCTGCTTTATGAAATATCAGGTAATTATTAGCATGTAATGAAGACAAGAATATGCCCAGGAGTAGTGAGTCCAATTACATTATATGCTCACAACACATGAAATAAAGGATACACTCATGACTAATGAATTAAGTAATGTTGTTATGTAATATGTGTAATGAAATAAGTTTCCGCCGGCACGCGACTGTATTAAGGGAAGGTGTGCACGGCCGCGGTGCTGTGTTAAAGCAAGGTGTGCACGGCCGCGGTGCTGTGTTAAAGCAAGGTGTGCACGGCCGCGGTGCTGTGTTAAAGCAGGTGTGCACGGCCGCGGTGCTGTGTTAAAGCAAGGTGTGCACGGCCGCGGTGCTGTGTTAAAGCAAGGTGTGCACGGCCTGCGGTGCTGTGTTAAAGCAAGGTGTGCACGGCCGCGGTGCTGTGTTAAAGCAAGGTGTGCACGGCCGCGGTGCTGTGTTAAAGCAAGGTGTGCACGGCCGCGGTGCTGTGTTAAAGCAAGGTGTGCACGGCCGCGGTGCTGTGTTAAAGCAAGGTGTGCACGGCCGCGGTGCTGTGTTAAAGCAAGGTGTGCACGGCCGCGGTGCTGTGTTAAAGCAAGGTGTGCACGGCTGCGGTGCTGTGTTAAAGCAAGGTGTGCACGGCCGCGGTGCTGTGTTAAAGCAAGGTGTGCACGGCTGCGGTGCTGTGTTAAAGCAAGGTGTGCACGGCTGCGGTGCTGTGTTAAAGCAAGGTGTGCACGGCTGCGGTGCTGTGTTAAAGCAAGGTGTGCACGGCTGCGGTGCTGTGTTAAAGCAAGGTGTGCACGGCCGCGGTACTGTTTCTTTCCCGCATCAGTGTATCCTTGGCCGATTAAGGTTATTTAATCGACCTAGCGTGTATCATTGTTTTCGTGTATCATCTTTTCCCCATCAGTGTACCAAAAGTAACTAACTATCAAAGAAACGATCAAACTATCAAATGTATAACTATCATAGTAAGTAATAATATATTAGTTACTTTGAGTGTATCATTGTATTCCGAGTTGGCTAATTGATTAATCCAAATGAAAATAGAAATAAGAAATAAAAAAAAATAGTGTTCAGCTTTCCGTGTGGGAGGATAAACAAAACACCTGCTATAGTTAATGGAACGAACACATCTTTTGAACTCCATCGCCAATATTTTGTTTTCCATTAATGTAAGTGGGGGTGGTGGCCATTTTCATTTATAAAGAGTGGTCCGATCTTAACTGCGCCAATAATAGTAAAACTCGTACTTTTTACTCGTAGGTAAGACGGTGGTGGTGGGAGGGAGGGATAGTGAGGGAGGAGGAGGGGGAGGGACGGTGGTGGTGTTATAGTGAGGGAGGAGGAGGGGATGGTGGTGGCAGGGGCGTGTTAAAGGGAGGAAGATGGAGAGCGGTGGTGGTGGGCGTGGATGTGGTGGTTGGAGTGTCGACGAGGTAAAGAAGAAAGCGGCAGTGGTGGTGGTGGAGGTGGTGGTTGATAGTGTTGCAGAAAATAGAACACTGTAAGAAATAAAGTAGTGGTGTTGGGGATAATGTTGCAGTCCGTCGTCTGTTCTCTTTCTTATATTCACTTTTATATTCCTTTTCTCTTCTATCTATCTCGTCTTTCCTTCCAGTTGTCTGTCCCTTAGAAAACGAATATAGTGTTGCAGAAAATAGAAGACAGTAAGAGATAGAGTAGTGGTGTTGGGAAGGGGCGTGTGTTGCAGGAGTGAGGGCGTGTGTTGCAGGAGCCACGGCGTGTGTTGCAAGGTGTAGGCGTGGTGTTGCAGGAGCCAGGTTGTGGGCGTGTGTTGCAGGGTGTGGGCGTGTGTTGCAGGGTGTGGGCGTGTGTTGCAGGGTGTGGGCATGTGTTGCAGTGTGTGGGCGTGGTGTTGCAGGAGCCAGGGCGTGGTGTTGAAGGGTGTGGGCGTGGTGTTGAAGGGTGTGGGCGTGGTGTTGCAGGGTGTGGGCGTGGTGTTGCAGGTCGTGGGCGTGTGTTGCAGGGTGTGGGCGTGGTGTTGCAGGGCGTGGGCGTGGTGTTGCAGGCAGTGGGCGTGTGTTGCAGGGTGTGGGCGTGGTGTTGCAAAGTGTGGGCGTGGTGTTGCAGGGTGTGGGCGTGGTGTTGCAGGTCGTGGGCGTGTGTTGAAGGTGTGGGCGTGGTGTTGCAGGGTGTGGGCGTAGTGTTGCAGGGTGTGGGCGTGGTGTTGCAGGGCGTGGGCGTGATGTTGCAGGGCGTGGGCGTTGTTGCAGGCTGTGGGCGTGTGTTGCAGGGTGTGGGCGTGTGTTGCAGGTCGTGGGCGTGTGTTGCAGGTGTGGGCTTGTGTTGCAGGTGTGGGCGTGTGTTGCAGGAGCCAGGGCGTGATGTTGCAGGAGCCAGGGCGTGGTGTTGCAGGGTGTGAGCGTGTGTTGCAAGGTGTGGGGTGTGTTGCAGGGTGTGGACGTGTGTTGCAGGGTGTGGGCGTTTGTTGCATGGTGTGGGCGTGGTGTTGCAGGGTGTGGGTGTGGGCGTGGTGTTGCAGGGTGTGGGCGTGGTGTTGCAGGGTGTGGGCGTGTGTTGCAGGGTGTGGGCGTGTGTTGCAGGGTGTGGGCGTGTGTTGCATGATGTGGGCGTGGTGTTGCAGGGTGTGGCCGTGTGTTGCATGATGTGGGGCGTGGTTGCATGGTGTGGGCGTGGTTTTGCATGGTGTGGGCGTAGTGTTGCAGGGTGTGGGCGTGGTGTTGCAGGGTGTGGGCGTATGTTGCAGGTTGTGGGCGTGGTGTTGCATGGTGTGGGCGTGGTGTTGCAGGGTGTGGGCGTATGTTGCAGGGTGTGGGCGTGGTGTTGCAGGGTGTGGGCGTGTGTTGCAGGAGCGTGGGCGTGGTGTTGCAGGGTGTGGGCGTGTGTTGCAGGGTGTGGACGTGGTGTTGCAGGGTGTGGGCGTGGTGCTGTATGGTGTGGGAGTGGTGTTGCAGGATGTGGGCGTGTGTTGCAGGGTGGGGGCGTGTGTTGCAGGATGTGGGCGTGTGTTGCAGGGTGTGGGCGTGGTGTTGCAAAGCGTGGGCGTGGTGTTGCAGGGTGTGGGCGTGGTGTTGCAGGATGTGGGCGTGGTGTTGCAGGGGCGTGGGCGTGGTGATGCAGGGTGTGGGCGTGGTGATGCAGGGTGAGGGCGTGGTGTTGCAGGGTGTGGGCGTGGTGTTTCAGGGTGTGGGCGTGTGTTGCAGGATGTGAGCGTGGTGTTGCAGGGTGTGAGGGTGGTGATGCAGGGTGTGGGATTGTGCCGTGTTTCCTGAGAGCCACACGCCCGCCAACAGGTGCATAAATACACTCCAGTTTTACCAGGTTAAAATTTCCTGCCAAAACAGCTCCGCGGAAACGTAATTTTTAGACCGCAATTTTGCCTTTACCGGTTTAGAAGGTGGGAAGGAGGGGGGGTCTTGTGGGGGGAAGGGGTTAGGAGGGGTAGGGATGTGTGTGTGTGTGTTATTTTGCGGTTGTTGTATGCTGTGGGAGGTGTCATTAGTTTTGTATGTTAGTTTGTTTGTTTGTCGTTTGAAGAGAAAGAGAGAAAAACTATGATTTGTTAATTTGTAGCTATTTTTTGCACATCTACACATATAATTAAGGTACAAAAAAAAATGACAGTACGTACGGCTGGAAAATAATTGTGGTCGTGATAATGTGGTGAAAGAAGGCAGTGCTTATATGTGGAGAGAATGACCTTTGTTTTAATATAAATTATAATGGTGATAATGATAATAAGGATAAAAACAAAATAATGACACGAATATTAGTATCATCATCAAATTTTCATAATTTTCATTTGCACCATCTTTTTGTTCAGCACGCCCCCCTCCCTCCCTTTCTCCCCCTCACGCCCTAGAGGCTGTGTGGGCGTCGAGGGTCACGCCCACTCGCCCCACCCTGACCTCGGCATTGGCCTTGATTGTGTTTCGGGGGATTAGGGAAGGTAATTGACAATCGGCCAGGGGGGAGGTCGGGAGGGAGGCACCGACCGCCGCTTTGCTGTGTGATGATGGCTTAATATTGACACCTGTGGCGGGCAAGGTGTGCTTCGGGTTTCCTTAAAGGGGTTTTTGATGGTGTGTTTTGTTCTGTGTGTGTTGTGTGTTGGGGTGTTTTCATCTTATGAAACTCTCAGTTGTTTTTTACAGGGCCGGGGCTCCCGTATGGCCCCCTTTCCCCCCTAACATTTTTTTTTTTGCTCCTTATTGCTGTTATAGGATTTCCCTTTAGTGTGTGCGTGTGTGTGTGTGTGGTGGTGTGGTGGGTGTGGTGTGTGTGTGTGGGGGTTGGTGTTTTGTTGTGTTGTGCGTGCGTGCGTGCGTGTGTGTGGGAATGGGGGCACTAGTAGAATTTAACGGGGGACACATGTTTCCCTTTTCTGTATTATTTTTTTTTTTGGGTAGCAGCTTACTATTACAACTATATTACTCCCCTTTTTTTTTTATAAAAGATCCTTCACCGCTTTTTTTATTTGGGACTCCATTAACGGGAGGCCATACCCCAACTTGATCGCTACTGACTGTGGCATCCAACAAAGGCTACTTACTTATCCAGTACTTACTCCCCTCTCCGCATCTACACTAATTCCGCTCTCCACTACAGTGGCCGGTAGTTCGGGGCCGTCAAAATCGAGGGTTGGGGGCGGAGTTCTATCCCCTGAAATAAGAGGGCAGCCTGAGCGGGAGAAGGGAGACGGCACCTATCCAGGCGAACGGGCTCCTTGGCTGTGCTTCTTTCTGCCTTTACATCTGCAGTCTTGAAAGAAGACTTGGCCTTGGGGGCCCATCCCCCCTGACGTAGTGAAAACCGGGGGTGTAAAGGCCGGGGTCTACATTTCGGATCCTATCTCCATAACTCCTGATTTTTTCCCTTTCATTTTTTTGGGGGCATTCCAGTGGGACCCTCGGGTAGCAGGCGGCCATTGGACGAAGATTTGATCCCCTGAACGCTCTCTGTCCTCTGGCCAAAAACCCGACACTTACGTCCACTCGGGCATTTTTTTGGGTGTTGGCCGTCCTGTACGCCGTGTTCGCCATTCAGGGGGGGAGATTTGGGTTTCGGTGGTGACGTCGCGGCATACCCCCCCTGAGATGCGGGCCGTAAAATCTCTCACCTCATCGTGTCGATGCACACGAATCCCCCCATTTTACATGTCATGTATGGTCGAGCTGTTTGGATCTCCACATACACAGGTTTTGGGGGAGCCCCTCCACTGGCCACCATACCCCAGAGCAACGGCATCTACGAATTTTTTGTTTGTTGAGGCTGAAGCCCTTTTGCTCTGATAGGCAAACATTTAGCCAGTTGGACGCTCCCCTTTTCCTGTGCAATGTGAATTTTCTTCCGGTGTCGATTGGCTGATCTTTTTTGGTGTTGCAACTTTCCCCTTGGCATTCTGTCTGTTTCTAGACTGGTTTTTTTTAGCCCAAGACCGCATTTTGGTCAGTTTTTTCCCTTTGCGTCTTGAGCTTGATTTTTTCGGGAGGGACCTGGGGAGGTGGATGGAGCTCGGGTTTTTTTTCCTCAGCCTTTTTTCAGGGGGGGCGTGATCCCTCCCACCCAGTTTGGTGGAAGTGCAGCAGCTCCCTCCGTCATTTTCTAGATGAAAAATTAGTTTTTAACGTGCTGGTAGGAAGGTTTTGCTGATGGATTCTTCCAACGTTTAGGGGGCGCTGTGCCCCGGGGTGGTGCGCTTGACAAGCTCCATCGATGTTGTAGGCCATGTGTGAATGCGATAAACTGCGTTGGTTTTTTCTTGGCTATGTCGGGCAAAACGCCCACCCCTTTCACCCACTCTGAACTTTTCCTCCACATATTTTTGCTTGAACTCCGAGTTCCAACAAGCTCCCAAACCCTGCCCCTCCTTTTTCACGTGACTCCGTGTCCCTGAAAAGTCGCATTCCAAAATTTTATAATGTTCTGGTTTTACGATGAGGATGGACTTGGTGGCGTTTGGGGGTGTATCCTATAGTAGGTCCGTTCTTTTTCACAAGTCCCCCCTTTCTTAGTCTGAGATTTTTCCCGGGCCCCCGTTAGGCTCCGCATATGCCACTTGCTTCCCTGTGTCTTTTCATATGAATCTCCTTTGAAGCATGAAGGCCAATGGGGTACTTGCCATGGGTTCCGGGTCACCTTGGTTTTTTCCCCCTTTATTTCAAATTTAAAATGCTTTTTTTCTATTTTCTCTTATGAAAAATGCCCCGAGGTTCTCTGTATTTTTTTCCCCAATGTCGCGAGGGGGGAACTTCATTTGAAAGTTTTTGGAGCATTGTCGTTCTGTTTATTGTGTTGAAGGCATTTTTAGCGTCCACTAATAATAAACCCCTTCAAAATCTTTCCCGACCCCAAAATCGTCCCCATGGCTGGAGGCCGTTCCCCACCTGCCTGCTGTCCAGCCACACCTGTAGGTTCCCTGCCCCTCTTCTTACTCCTCCTTCACCCCCGCCCTGATGCATTTCCCTATAATCCCCGGGGAGGACTTCCCCAACGCCCATAGGCCTGACCCTGGTTCTTGTCAAGGGGGGTAAAGGCGGCAAGCATCAGAGGCCCCAAAATTCGGCATTTGGTGGCGGCAAGTTTTTCCCCCGCAGTGTTTTTCTAGGACCGCACAAGTCACCACGGCACTGCCCCCTTAGTGTCTCAGCAGGGGACGCCCCCCTCTTGACCATGCCTGAGGGCCCCCGCTGCCTTTTTCTGAGATTTTTTCCACACCATCTCCTGTAATTCTCATAGTACACTGTTTTAGTTTTAAAAAAGGGGTCCCTGCTGTCAGTCCCCCCCAATTGCTGGGGTTTGGGTTTTTTCCTCCACAATTGAAGTTTCCTCGGTGATGGCAAAACCCCCGCCGTTCTGATTTTTCATCCAGGACCGGAGTGCGGGGTAACTTGCCTTGTCTCATCTTTTCCGCAAAGCCACGTGCCTTATCACATTGTTTTTTTTTTGGGGGGGGAAATTTGGCAGTCTTTTCTGTAAGACTCGCTCCTCAAGGGGCTCCTCGGTTTTTTTTTTCCCAAAGTTTCCCTCTTCTTGTATGCTTTCAAAATTTTTGTTTGTCTTTGGGCCTTTTTATGTGTCTTTGGAGGAAAAGTTTAGGAAAAAGGGAAAAGGATTTAGGCATATGGGGGCAAAGGGCTGTCCCCGTTGTATTCGTTTATAAGCACACCCTTTTTTGATTGTTTGGTCATGGGACTTTTTTGGCTCAAAAGATTATTGGCAGACCCCCCCCTTATCTCAAGGTATGTGTTACTACCCATCTTTTTTTTTTCTTTTTCCGTTTTACCCTTTTCCCGAAGATGTTCCCCTCTCATTTTCCCCCACATCAATGTTCGGGTTGGGGGGACTCATGTGGCGGTGGTGGGTGCGCGGTGACGATACCGGTGTTAGTGTAACTTTGGTGGGGTTTTATAGCTTTTGGGTTTAACTGGGAAGAAGATACTCATTTGGCCCCTTTAGGTTTTATTTTTTTTCATAAAATCTGGGGTTATATCAAAATTTCAGGTCTCTAAATGGGTTTTTTTCAAGGTGTTTTTGCAAAAAACGCCAAAACATCGAGTTTCACCAAGGGTACTTTCCCGGTGTATATTGCTGGGTTTTTCGTTTTATATAAATTGTTAATTGAAAAGCTGATAACAGTGCAAACACATATAATTTCCTAAAAATGATTGAAAACTCAATAAATGTCCTCGTTGCAAGGGTTCCTCAAGACAAACGGTGAGAAAAAAGGAAAACTATATTAACTGAAAGGGGGGAACTTTAGTTAGTCGCTACATCCCCCCCCTAGTGACGCGGGGGAGGAACGAGTGTTGGTTGGTGGAACGGTGTGCTGGTGTTTCTGTTGCGTTTGGGGATGTGGGGGGGCGTTGGTGCCTTTAGGTTTGCGGGTTCCCGCCAGGCATGTGCCGCCGGTTTGGGTGGGGGCTGGCAGGTTGCGCCATGGCAGTGGGCCCCGGCTTGTTTTGGGGCGGGGGAGTGTTCCCGCCATGGCAGTGGGGCCGCCGGCTGGTTTTGCGGGGTGGCAGTTTTGCGCCATGGCAGTGGGCCCCCGGCAGTGTTGGGGGCGGGCAGTGTTACCGCCATGGCAGGGTGCCCCGGCTTGTGTTGCGGGCGGGCAGGTTGCCCCCTTTGGCAGTGGGCCCCCGGTTGTGTTGCGGGGTGGCAGGTTTTTGCGCCATGGCGTGGTCCCGGGCAGTTTTTCGGGCGGGGGCAGTGTTACCGCCATGGCAGTGGTGCCGCCGGCTTGTGTTGCGGGCGTGGCCGTGTTGCCCCAGGCATGGTGCCCCCGGGTTGTGTTTTGGGGGCGTGGCAGTGACCCCCATGGCATTTTGACGCCCTGTGATCGGCCCTGGTAGTGTTGCAGCCTGGTGAGAGAAATCCACGGGGCGGGAGTAACCACAGGGCGGCGAGAATCCCAGGGGTGAGTAATCCACAGGTGGTGATAATCCACAGGGTGGGAGTAATCCCAGGGCGATGAGTAATCCATGGGGGCGGGGGCGGCGGCCCGTGGAGGAGTAAATAAAAAACCGGGGGCTGCGCAGAATGCGCGTGAGGCGTGTGAGGGCGCAAGGAGGGTCAGAGGGTTTTGGTTGCGCTGAGTGAAAATAGGCCCCTGAGGGGTTTTTAGGAAGCAGGGCCCCGTAAAAAACCATAAGGCCCTGGGACGCGGGAGCCGTTGGAGGGAGGCAGCGGCCGCGCTAAATGCGCATAGGCCGCAGTGAGGCCCGGGGGAAGCAGGGCCCCCGCTAAATGGATAAGGGCCCCTGAAGACAAGGTGGCCCCTAAGGGGCAGTAGCCCCGCTGAAGGCATAGGCCGAGGACGCGAAGGATCTGACGGGGGCAGTGGCCGCGCTGAATGGCATAGGCGCTGAGGACGCAGTGAGGGTCTGAGGGCAAAAAAGCCCTGAGGAAGGCACAGAAGGGGGCCGGGGGTTTTGGGGGGGAACTGACTAGGGGCGCTACGTAAAAGTGAATTTTCCTATCCCCCTAAACTGCAATCCCAGGAAGCTGGAGGGTGGAATATACAGCGGGGGCTGGGACAAGTTCCGAAAACGCAGGCCCCCCGAAGGAGAGGTGTGCTCTTTGCCCGCAAGGGATAGAAAAATTTATTTTTAGCCGAGAGGACGCACCCGTTTAAGAAACCTAGAAACCCTTTGCTTACCTCCGGTCACCATTTTTAATAGGTGGAGTGTTCAAGCTTTGGGTTTTTGGAATGAAGGATTCATTTGGCCAGTTTTTGGTTAAATTTTTTTTCATAAAAATCTGGAGTTATATACAAAATTTCAGGTTCCCTAAAGGTTGTTTTTTAAGGTGTTTTTGCAAAAATCGCCAAGACATGCGATTCACCAAGATATCTGGGTATATTTCGGTTTTGTTTTATATAATTATATATTGATAAATGATAACAGTGCAAACACATGTAATTCCAAACAAAGATTGAAGACTACAAATAGAAAGCCCCGTTGCAAGTGGTTTCTGAGACAAAATGGGAGAGAAAACGGAAAATATATTAGACTGAAAGGGTGACTACTTTATTTTGTCGCTACTTTGTGCTATCGGGGGTTTTTGGATTTAATTTTCCCCCTGTCTTCCCTCTTGTTGTCTTTACCTGGAGTCCAGGTTTTTCGCCCCCCTCCTCTTCTTCCCTTCCCCGCCCTGTTCCCCTCGCGGGTTTTTACATCATTTTCCCTTTTCTACAGTTTACACCATACTTAAAAAATTAGAAAATTTAAATTAAACATTTTTTGTCCCGCCTCGTACATACACAGCAGCTTGGGGGTTTTAGAGCTTACATTTTTTAATATGCTCCAGTTTTTCATTTTTTTATTAACACTATGCTAAATGAGAGAGGAAAAAGAGAGAGAGAGGGGAGAAGGGGAGAAGAGAGAAAAGAGAGAGAGAAGAGAGAGAAAGAAAGAGAATGAGAAAGGAAAAAGAGAAGAGAGGGGGAGGAGGGGGTGGAGAAGGAGGAGGGGGGGGGCAGGGTACCGAAAGAAATGACATTGAGGGGGAAGGGCGGGAAAAAGGGAGAGGGGGGAGGGGAAGGAGAAGGAGGGGAGAGGAGGGGGGAGGGAGAGAGTAAAAAGAGGAAGACAGAAGTAGAAAGAGAGGAGACAGAGAGATAGAAAGAGAGAGCAATGGATTTAAGAAAACATATATCCAATTTTAGAAGTACACAAAAATTTGCAACAATGATATCATCAACAACAATACCATCAGCAATAAGAACAATTATCCACCATGATAGGCAATAATAATGATACAGTTTGTTTTATAGTAATAGTAGTAGTTTTAATG
>JACEEZ010015748.1:292500-305000 GCA_016584305.1 Chionoecetes opilio
TCTCAAGGTATGTGTTATCTACCCATCTTTTGTGTTTCTTTTTTTTTCTTCCGTTTGACCTTTCCAGAAGATGTGCCCTCTCTCATTTTCCTCCACATCAATGTTCGGTTGGGGTACACATGTGGCGGTGTGTCGTGCGCGGTGACGATACCGGTGTTATGTAACTTGTTGGAGGTTCATAGCTTAGGTTTAACTGGAATGGAAGGATTACTCCATTTGGCCAGTTTAGGTTTATTTTATTCATAAAATCTGGAAGTATATATACAAAAATTTTCAGGTCTCATAAATGGTTGTTTTTTTAAGGTGTTGGGCACAACTCGCCAAGACTGCGAGTTTTCCACCAAGGATACTTCCTGTGTATATTGCTGGTTTTACGTTTATATAATTGATGTATAGTTGAAAAAGCTGATAACAGTGCAAACACATGATATTTACCATAACAATGATTTGAAGACTACAATAGAATAGTCCCGTTTGCAAGCTGGTTCTCTAGAGACAAACTGGTAGAGACAACGCAAACTATTTAGACCTGAAAGGGTGCTACTTAAGTTAGTCGCTACCGTACCCCCCCCCTAGTTGACGCGGGAGGAGGACGAGATGTTGGTTGGTGGAACGGTGCTGCTGGTGTTTCTGTTGTCCGATTTTGAATGTGGAGGGCTGTGGGTGACCAGTTGCAGGACTTGGCCGTGTTTGCGCCATGGCAGTGGTGCCCCGGCTTGTGGCGGGCGTGGCAGTGTTGCGGCCATGGCGTGTGCCGCCGCTTGTGGTTGCACTGGCGTGGCAGTGTTACCGCCATGGCAGTGGTGCCGCCGCTTGTGTTGTCGGGCGTGGCATTGTTGCGCCATGGCGTGGTGCCGCCGGCAGTGTTGCGGCGTGTCTAGTGTTTTACGCCATGGCAGTGGGTGCCGGCCGGCTTGTGTTGCGGTCGTGGCAGGTGTTGCGCGCCATGGCGTGTTGCCGGCCGGCTTGTGTTTGCGGGCGTGGGCAAGTGTGCGGCTGGCAGTGGTGGCCGCCGGCAGTGTTGCCGCGTGGCAGTGTTCCGGCCATGGCAGTGGTGCCGCCTGCTTGTGTTGCTGGCGTGGCCGTGGATGCGCCATGGCAGTGGTGCCGTCCCGGCTTGTGTTGCGGGCGTGGCAAGTGTTACCGCCATGGCAGTGTTGACGTCCCGCCTAGTGTTCGGCGCCTGGTAGTGTTGGCAGCCTGGTGATGAGTAATCCACAGGGCGGGTGAGTAATCCACAGTGCGGCGAGTAATCCGCAGGGTGTGAAGTATCACAGGGTGGGTGAGATAGTCCACAGGTTGTGAGTAATCCCATGGCGTGAGTAACCATCGGGCTGCGGCGAGCGGGGCGGGGCGGCCCGGGAGTGAGTCATAAAACCGTGGGGCTGCGGCAGAATGCCGTGATGTCGTGCTAGGCGCAAGGAGGCGTCACGAGGTGGAGTGGTTTGGCCTGGTGCCCTAGTCCACTGAGGCTTTTTGCAGGTAATCCCCGCCGGCCCGCGCTAACCGCCTAAGGCCGCTGAGGACGCGTGAGCGTCTGGAGGGAGGCAGCGCCGCGGCTAAATGCGCTAGAAGCCGCAGTGAGGCTCTGTTTCGGAGGAAGCAGGGCCCGCAGCTACATGCGCATTAAGGCCGCTGAAGACAAGGTTAGCCATCTGAAGGGGCAGTAGGCCGCGCTGAATGCCTCATAGCCTGAGGGACGCAGTAAAGGGGCCATCTGACGGGGGGGCAGTGGCGCGCTGGAATGCGCTAAGGCTCTGAGGACGCAGTGAGGCGTCCTGAGGGCAAAAATGCCCTGAGGAAGCCCAGAAGGTGCCGGGGTTTGGTTGTGGAACCTTACTGGTGGCGCTACAGACGTAAACGTGTAATTCTCCTATCCCGCTTACACCTAGCAATCACCAGTGAAGCTGGAGGCTAGGATATCATCGGGAGCATGGGACGATGCTTCCGAAGACGCAGGTCCCTCGACTAGGCAGGGTGTGCTCTTGTGTCAATGCAGCATAGAATTTGCATTTCTATGCCGAGATTGACAGCACCAGTTTAAGAGCCACCTAGAAACCATTAGCTTCACTCCGGTCACCATTTGTAATAGGTGGAGTGTTCATAGCTTTTGGTTTAACTGACTGAAGGATACTCATCTTGGCCATTTTAGGTTTCATTTTATTTGCATAAGAAGCTAGGAGTATATATACAATTTCAGGTCTCATAAATGATTGTTTTTCAAGGTGTTTGCCAACTCGCCAAGACATGCGAGTTATCATTTTTCACCAGAGATACTTCGCTGGTGTCTATTGCTGGTTTTACTTTGTATATAATTGATTATTTGATAAGCTGATACAGTGCAAACACATGATAATTACCATAACAAGATTGGACTACAAATAGAATGTGCCTCGTTGCAACTGTTTCTCTCAGTAGACAAACTGGTAGAGAAAAACCGGAAAACTATATTATACTGAAAGGGGTGACTACTTTAGTTATCGCTACATTATGCTTATCGGCTTTCTTTCTGGCATTTCATTGTCCCTTGTCTTCCATCGTGTTGATCTTCTACTGGAGCTCCGGTGTCGCCCGCCTCCTCTTCTTCCCTCGCCCTGCCCCTGTTCCCGTCTGCTGGGTTTTGACAACTCATTTCGTTACTACGTTGACACACCTACTCTTTAACTTAGCACATTTACAATTAACGACATTTAGTGTTCCCGCCTCGTACATACACAGCTCGGGTTCCTTGGAGTTTGAGACGCTTGACATTTTATAATATGCTCCATGTTTTTCATTTTATTATTCACTATGCGAAATCGAGAGAGAGAAGAGAGAGACAGGGAGAGAGAGAGAGAGGAAAGGAGGAGAGAGAGAGGAAGAGAGAGAGAGAGAGAGAGAGGATAGAGAGAGGAGAGAGAGAGAGAAAGAAGAGGAATGAAATGAGAATGAGAATGAGAGTTGGAGAGGAGGAGATGGAGCAGTATAGCGTTTGACTTGTCATTGTTACCTGAAAGAAATTACTTTGAGATGCAAAGTGCGGGAAGGGAGATGAGGGTAGGGGATGGAGACGGGTGTTGAGGTTAGAGGAGGGGAGAGTTAGAGAGATAAATAGAGTAGAGAATAGAGACTATACAGATATGAGAGACCTATAGATAGAAAGAGATAGCAATGTTATTTCTGAAATACATATATCCAATTTTAGAGCTAACCAATTTATCTTATACAAATGATATCACATCAACACATACCATCAGGCAAATAAGAACATTATCACCTGATAGGCAATAAGAATGATACAGTTTTGTTTTATAGTAATAGTAGTAGTTTTAATGTAATAGTTTATATTGAATTAAATTTATTAATGATATTTAAACTAGGACATGCCTTGCGGTCGGTTTAAATAAATATTTACTACCACTGAGCTACTACTACTTAAACTACATTACTACTACTAACTACTACTACTACTACTACTACTAACTACTATACTACTACTGACTACTACTACTACTACTACTCTACTTCACTACCACTACTAGTAATACTTTTACTGCTACTTTGCTTATGAGGTTTCGTAGTGCGTTGTTGTGAAGTGCTCGATGGAGAACGCGATTGGGGCGCGAACTGAAACTCACAACAACACGTCCTTTTCCTTGTATAGGTGTGTGTGTAACTATTAAAACCTATTCTCTTTGGTAAACTATTAAAACTATTGTGTGTGTACTATTCGCTTTGAGTTTGTCAAGTGAGACTTTTCGGTTTCAATTAATACACACACCGCGCGCACACGCACGCACCGCCCACACACACACACACACCACACAGCAAGGCACACACACACACACACACACACACAACACACACAACACACACGCACGCACGCACGCACGCCGCACGATGCACGCACGCACTGCACCCACGCACGCACGCACTCACGCAACGCACGCACGAACACACAACACAAAGGCACACACACACAACACACACACAACACACACACACAACACACACACATGACACACACACACACACACACACACACACACAAACACTAATGATTATTCCAATCCAAAATGACCTACCACAAAACAACTTTATATTGGTGATGTTTGGATATACTTCATGATTGTTAGTGCTGGTATTGTGTTGCTTCTCGTGCATTGAGTTTGCAGAGAAAATCGCTTTTGGATAATCGGATAATCACACAAGCGGGATAGGTATTTTTTCTTTTCTTTTTTTGTGTGTGCAAAGTTTTGTCGCCTCGAGCAGAATGTCGGAGAGCGTTGCAGCTATTTTAGTGTGTGGAGGACAGTAGAAAATAGCGGCGGAATGCGGCGGTGATTGCTTTCAATATTCCTGTACCTGACCTTTTTTCACGCACGGTGTGGCGCCATGGCCTGTGGGTTTGTGCTGCAAGAAAAGGGGGGAGTTAGTAAAAGGTGATGCGGCGAGGTAGGACACTTTTCCCCCCTGCGACTTCCCCCCCTTAATTATTTATCATATAAATTAAATTTGGCGGAGAAAATGTCAGTAAATCTAACGCTCCTGACCTTAACTGACCTAACCTAAACTATTAATAGCAACTGTTTTGGTCATTGTTTCGTGTCATAATATAGCTCAATCAAATACATCCGGGGGAAATGTGCTACAGGAGGAAACTTGTCTAGAGGGTAAATGTCCAGGTGGGAACTTTTTAAAGTGGAGTGAGTGTATTAGTCATTTTTTTACCTCCCTACCAAAAGTGAAAGGCGTTGGCGGTGCAGGCTGTGTTAGTGTTTCCTTGCCCATAGCCTGCCTGCTTGCTTGCCTCCTGCATGCCTGCCTGCCTGCCCTACGCTGCCCCTTGCCATGCCTGTCTGCCTGCCTGCCTGCCTGCCTGCCTGACTTTTGCCTGCCTGCCTGCCTTCCTGCCTGCTCCTCTGCCACTTGCCTCCTGCCTGCCCCGCCATACACAGCAGATGGACTGGTGCGTGGGGTGTTTTTGTGGATATGGTAATGGGGTTTTGACAATTCAAAGGGGGCACAGCAATACAATTTATTTTAACCTTGGTCATATCATGTTGTATTTCCATGTCATGCATTTCTGGTTCCCTTTTTCTGCCTCGATGCATCAGGCAATTTTAGATGTAGATGCTCGCTGCGGGTCCCGTTAATGGCGTCTGGTTTGAGGCAAGCACATCTAAAACAACCCCACACACACCCACACCACAACACACACACACACACAAACACGACCCACACACACACACAGACACAGACACAGACACAGACACACACACAGCACCACACACACACACACACAGCACACACACACACACACACCACACAACACCACAGTCCACACACACGCACACATACATACAAAAAAAGAACCAAAAAAAAACACACACATAACAAACACACCAAGCACACACACAACACACACACACATTCACACACACACACAAACACACACACATGCACACACACCACACACACAACACAACACCACAACACACACACACACCACGCGACACACCACACAAAACAACACCACAAAAAACACACACACACACAAACACAAAAAAAAACTGAAAAGATAGGTACAAAAAAAAAAAAAAAGGTCCTGCGTAGTACAGAAACTCTCGATTTTGTCACACAGACCACACACACACACACACAACACACACACACACAACACACACACACCACACACACACACACACCACACACACACACACACACACACAGTCACACCACACACCAGACCCACACACACAACACACACACACACACACCACGCATCACAACGCGCACAAACGACGCACAACACACACACACCATCCGCCACACACCACACCACACACATACACTCACACAGTCACATCACCACCAAACACAAACGCACACGCACACACACCCACACACACACACACACCACACACACCACACACACACACACACACACACAGTCACACACGAACTACGCACACGCACAAGAACGCACACACACACATCAAAATAAGAAAATCAACATGATAGTAAAAAACTACAAACTTCAAAGAGGATAAGTGAGTAAGCATATTTTTAAAAACTAGTTTAACTGTTTTTTTTTTTGTTTGTTTATCCTTCCAGTTAGGATAAATGAAGGTTATTCCAGGTTTAATATCACGTGTCCCTGTGTTGAAAAAAAGTATTTATTTGTTATCAGAACTTCCTTTTTAAAACCCTATCTATAAATAATATAATCGAAAGTGTGTCTGTCTGTCCTGTTTGTGTGTTTGTATGGTATAGGTTCCCGCCCCCCGTGGCTCAAACACCCTCATATGGCACATTTTGGAATCAGGTTGACCAGGGAAGGTCATAAGCCCACTTATGGATGATCCGATCCACTTTTTTTTCTTGCTTGTTCTTTTAGCAGCCTATTAGCGGAGAATTGTGAAAAACAAAATAGTGGGTTGCGGATTGAGGACGCCTTGATGTAAGGGTGATGGGTCATGGGGTGGGTGAATGGGTGGGGTGATGGGTAATGGTTGGGTGATTGGGTGAGTGCATGGGTAAGGGTGTGAATGGGTGCTGGGTGAGGAATAGTGTGGGGGGGTGCTGGGTAATGGGATTGTGAATGGGTGTGTGGTTGGATGGGTAATGGTGAGTGAATGGTGGGAGGTTGATGGTAAATGGGTGGTGAATGGGTTGGGGGGAATACATACATTGTTCTACATCCATGATTTCAGGAAGTTAGAAGGGGCTATCCTGGAGAGTCCACAGGTGGTGGGCCTAAGGCCCACCAATAGCCCTCCGCATGGAGCTAAGCCAAAAAGTCCGCCCGAGAGGGCGGCTTTTTGCGGCTAGTGCTAGCATAATTCCTCGACCACAAAGGAGTGATAGGCCAAAGTAGACTTTGTATAATACTCGTTACGTTCGATGGTCTGTTTAATGATATTTTTGTGGTTGTTTTTATATAGAAATACCAAGTTGTGTCTGAGTTTAATTAACTGTTCTCAGAATATGGGCGTTGTGCACCGGGGGGGAGAGAGAGAGAGATAGGAGAGAATGCTAATCTTTTTCTTTCTTTTATCTCACATCCAGAGCACAAACGAACTAAAAATCACCTCGGTAAATGGAGAGGTTAACGTGCATCCTCCCTCTGCCTCTTCTCCTTCCTGCTTGTTCTTCTCTTTCTCTTCTTCCTTTTGCTTGCTTCTTGGTTCTTTTTCTCCTTGTATTTTTCACGTTTGGATGTTTTTCTTCTCTCTGGCTTTTCTATTCTTCCCATATGTTATTACCACTTTTTTATTTTTTATTATTCGTCTCTTCTCTCCTTGTGGTGTGTTGTGTGTGTGTGTGTGTGTGTGTGTGGTGTGTGAGGTGTGTGTGTGTGTGTGGTATTCATCTAGTTGTTTTACAGGGCCAGGCAATGCTCGTGTGGCCCCGTCTCCATATCAACATTTTTAATCATTCATGCCTTAGTGCTTTGTGTGGCCGAACCACACCCCGGAGAGCATGTCACACATCCCCGGCTAACACCCGGTGAGCCCATTCACTGCTGGGCTGGACAGGGGCTCGGGTTTTTAAGAAACACCCAGTCCTGTTTCCACCTCCGGCCCGGGAATCGAACCCGGGACTTCTCGGTTGTGAACCGAGCGTGCTAACCCTACACGACGGAGTACACTAATTGTGTGTGTGTAATTGCGTATAATTTTGCGGTTGTTGTGTAAACTAAAACAAAGAAAAGAAAAAGTTTAAAGCGGGTGTCGTTAGTTTTGTTTGTTTGTCTTTGGAAAGAGAGTAGAAAAAAAGTTAATTTATGTAGCTATTTTTTTGCACATCTTACATATATAAATGAAGTACAAAAAATGAAAATGACAGTCCGTAAGGCTGGAAAATTAATTAGTTGTCATGATGATGTGGTGAAATAAGTCCCCCTCAGTGGCTAATGTGTGGAGAGAATGACCTTTGTTTTAATATAAATTATGCAATAGGTGATAATGATAAAATAATGATTCATAACCAACAATAATGTTGAGTATTATTATCAAGTTTCTTTTCTTATCTTTATCAATGTTTCTTTATCAACTTTTTTTTTCTTTTTGTTCCGCACGCCCCCCTCTGTCCCCCTCCCCCCTCACACCTCGAGGCCGTGTGGGCGTCGAAGGGTCACAGACCCACCTGCACCCACCTTGACCTCGACAGCCGCTTTGATTGTGTGTGGATGAGATTATGAGGTAATTGACAAATCGCCAGCGGTTGGGGGGAGGCATTCGACCGCCGCTTGCTGTGTGATGGCTTAATATTGACACTTTTGGCGGGGAAGGTGTGCTTCTGATTCCTTGAGAGTGTGTGTGTGTGTGTGTGTCTGTGTGTGTGTGTGTGTGTATGTGTGTGAATCAAGGGCGTGTGAAATTTGAACGCGGGACTACAGGTTTATCACATGTATTTTTTTTTAGTATAACAGGGTACTATCACAACAACAACATCTACTACTACTACTACTACTACTACTACTACTACTAGCTACTACTAGTCGGTCCCTTAGGCCGGAAAAAGGCTTTCGCTTCACCTTAGTGAGGAAGTAATTTTGAGGGTCTTATCCTACCTAAGCATTTTGTGCCGCTGAAATCCGAAATCGTAGTTGGGTCACTCGTTTAGCGGTAAGTTTTCGCGCACTTTGCAATTTGGCAATTTGCCAATAAAATTGGCATTACAAATTGCAAATGAGAACAGAACGTCGTGAGACCTCGTTTTGGACCAATTGAAGCTTATTAAGAGTGCATAAAATGTTATTGAGTTACTGCTCCGTGGTTGTATCTGTTCGATTCCTGATCTATAATGGAAATTAGAGATATGGAAAAAATTGGGAAAATAATAAAAGAATAATTTTGGCCTTAAACCTAATTTCTTACTAATTAAAACTAATTTTATTAGTAAAAAATGTAAGAACTCACAAAAACCAATTGTTCTTAGGACAACATTTTAATTAACGAATTTTGTGCAAGGGTGGGTACATTATTGCGTTAGAACAGGGTATTTCAACTGAAAAATGCTTAAGGATACGACCCTCAAAATACTTCCTTCACCTATGGTGAAGGGAAAGCTTATTTTCTTCCGCCCGGTGACCCGATATTAATCCAGAACACAATTTCAAACAACGAAACCGAGTCTCCTCCGCGTAGTTTTTGGAAAATACAATTAGAACACAAAACAATCCCTTACTTGCGATAGCGACGTTCACATTAAGTTGAAAAAAATCGAATATCTATCGTCTACGCATCGACGTCCTCCATGCCATCTTCCCCGCGTCGTTGATGCACATCTCGGGGGGAGCAATCGCAAAGCTCCGAACACGGGTCTGCAGGCGTTGACAGCGGCAGCGATTGGGTCGAGCAGTTCGTCCTTGCATCCCCGCACTGCATCCCATCCATGATACTTTGTCGGGCGGGAGGCAGGGTGGAGGGTATTAGGGCGCCAAGGGTTTGGGGTACCGTAGCCCGTACTTGTCGGGTCAGTAACCAACGAGTCCTTCTTCTCATCCCCCTCCCAGACGACGGCCCGTGTAGCTGGGCTCGCAATAATTTGCTGGGTGGTGGCGGTTGGACTGTCTGATAGGGGCCAGTGCTGAGCTTCCAGCCTTCTTCTTCTGGAAGTGCCGTCCACGCTCGCCTGCGGCAGAGAGCATGTATATCCGTTAAATTCCTGCTCACGAATCGGCACAGCACGCACGTCCAGGCTCTCTTGCATCAGCGGCCAGTGCTTCGGAGTGTAACCCAAAGCGGTCGGGGTTAGCCTGGTCGGCCGCCTGGACACAGGCAGCTTACAACTTGCCTTTCCTGAAGAAGGGCGCGTGGTGTCCGCAACCAGTCAGGCATGGAAGGACGTGAATCACATTCCGCGTGAGAGCCCGAGTTCATCGTGGATTTAGCTGACGTTAAAGTCGTCTGCCAAGACTGGAGCACATGTTGAGGTATCTTGGGGGAGGTGTCTGAGAGGAGGACGAGGACGTCAGTGTCCGGATAAACTACGGTTGCCTCCACTCTTTGTCGACATGGAGAGATATATATCATCTTAGTGTCCGCTTCCTCTTGTTCTGAAAGCGAACTTGGCTTGCCGTCCGTCCAGAAGTTGCCATGGCTTTGTCGCGCACGCGCAGACGACGCGTAATCCCCATGAATGGTGCTGGATTGGGAGGACAATGAGAGAGGTCCCATAGCAGTCTGTTTTGCTTTTGGTGGACAAGATGTTGCCATGGTCATATCCCAGCTTGATTCCTCTCGCTGCTTTGGATGTCCGTACTCGATCCTCAACCTCGGGCTCGCTGTTCCCATCGTCCTTGTCTTTGAGGGACTCGCCTATTCGTAACCTGTCGAAGACAAGGTGCACTCCCCGTAGCCAACCCCCAGTTGGGGCATCTCCTCTGCAGTAGGGATACCACCAGGTTCCTTAAACGTTTGCCTGAGCCGGAACTTGGGTGCTGCTGAAGGATAGCCATCCCGTCGAGTGGACCAGCACGCGAGAAGATGAATGGGTTTGCGAGGCCGTGGTGAGACCGCCGCGTTCATACTTCTCCAGAACCCTGAGAAGCACTTTTCTTGTTCGTGACCCGCGGTGTCCCTGGTCGTCAAAGAGGGCAAGAGCGAACGGAGAGCACCTCATAGTTGGAGATGATGTGCGAAGGTCAGAGACTGCTGTCGATTGGAGTGGCGAGCAGCAGGCGCCGGTGAAGTTCTGAGGATCCCGTGACACTCACCTGCTTCCCTCACGAATTGAAACTTTGGCTTTCTTGCCCATCGTTTTTGTGGGGCTGGTTTAGCAATGGCACTGTCGGTGCCACGACCAATCGTCCCTTCTAGAGGACCTCCTGTGGGCCTCTACGAATTCGCCTTTCGAAGCCCACTTGGCCAGCATACTCCGAACAGTCCTCCTTGGGCGTCCGAGTGTCAAGGACCACTCTCCTGTTATTTGCACCTGCAATTGACACAGCTATTTCATTGCGAGCCCTTGGAGGAAATGTGCGATATAATATGATTAATGTTTTTACGGGTTATAGCTAATTTCTAAAATTATACCAATGAAATTTTACATTTATTTGCGAAATTTCATTACCGTATGTCATAAAATACGACCATGAGGGGACAGTCAGAGAAAAGTTACCATTTTCTATTAATCAGACGGTAGTGCCTTTATGAGAACAGATACAGCCAGAAACATTTCATGACTTTTGATGTGAAATTAAGGCCAAAATTATTCCTTTTATATTTTTTTCCATTTTTTTCCACTTATCTCTAATTTCCATTATAGTTCAGTAATGCGAACAGATACAACCACGGAGTACTAAATAACATTTTATGCACTCTTAATAAGCTTCAATTTGAGTCCAAAACGAGGTCTCTACGACGTCTGGTTCTCATTCTGCAATTTGTAATTGCCAATATTATTGCCAAATTGCCAAATTGCAAATTGCGCGAAAACTTACCGCTAACGAGTGACCCAACTACGATTTTCGGATTCAGCGGCACAAAATGCTTAGGATAAGACCCTCAAAATACTTCCTTCACCTAATGTGAAGCGAATCGCCCTAAGTGACCCTACTATACTACTACTACTACTACTACTACTACTACTACTATACTACTACTACTACTACTACTACTACTACTACTACTACTACTACTACTACTACTACTTACTACTACTACTACTACTACTACTACTACTACTACTACTACTACTACTACTACTACTACTACTACTACTACTACTACTACTACTACTACTACTACCACCACCACCACCACCACCAGTCCACCACTACTAGTACTACTTTTACTTCTTCTGCTACTTTGATTGTGATTTGTTCGTATAGTACGTGTTGTGTGAGGTGCTCGATGGGTTATATACGCGATTGAGGCGACGAACCAAAACGCACACGAACACAACACGTGCTTTCCTTGTATAGGTGTGTGTGTAACCATTAAACCTATTCTCTTTGTAAACTATTAAAACTATTGTGTGTGTAAACTATTCTCTTTGTAAACTATTAAAACTATTGTGTGTGTAAACTATTCTCTTTGAAGTTGTCAAGTGAGGCGTTTCGGGTTTCAGTTATACACCCCCCCCCCCCCACACCACCCACCCGCGCGCGCGCACACACACACACACACACACACACACACACACACACACACACACACACACACACACACACACACACACACACACACACACACACACACACACACACACACACACTAATGATTATTCCAATCAACTGACATACCAACAAAAAACAACTTTATTGGTGATGTTATGATAATACTTCATGAATTGTTAGTGTTGGTATTGTGTTGCTTCTCCGTGCATTGAGTTGCAGAGAAAATACGCTTTGGATAATCGGATAATCTCACAAGCGGGATAGGTTTTTTTTCTTTTCTTTTTTGTGTGTGTGCAAAGTTTTGTCGCCTCGATCAGAATGTCGGATGAGCGTTGCAGCTATTTGTGTGTGGAGAGGTAGAAAATAGCGGCGGTGACGGCGAGTGATTGCT
>JACEEZ010015748.1:307500-317500 GCA_016584305.1 Chionoecetes opilio
AGGTGGGCGAGAGCGATACTTAGTGCGATACTGCGATACTGCGATACTATCGCACCGCCAAAAAAGTATCGCAGTATCGCCAAGCATTCAAAGTAGCGGAGTATAAGTATCGCAACTCAAGCATCGCTTAAATTTCCGGCGATACTTTAAAAGACGACCTTAAACAAAAGTTTTTCCGCGGCAATGCGCACAGATTTGGCGCCTTAAGCCCCTATCTCACATGCACGATTTAAGAAATTGCGAACACGATTTAAGAAAAGTTGAAAAATCGTGTTGATTCGTGCTCGACCTTGTGGTTTAACCAGGTTTATGCAAATTTCCTAACCAAACACGACCCTCATACGACCAAACACGACCCTCATACGACCTTCATACGACTGAACACGACACTCATACGACCGTCATAAGATATTCATACGATACAACACGATTTAACCTCATTTAACACGACCCCAATACGACCGTCATACGACCAAACACGACTGTCATACGACGCCCATACGACTTAACACGAATCAACACGACCGCCATACGATTAAACACGAATCATTACGATGTCCATACGACTACAAAAATAAACACGATCTCCATACAACTGAGCAAGACCTTCATACGACATATTTTTGTTTATTTTGGTCACGTGGGTCATCTATCTATAATAATATAAGCGAAAGTGTGTGTGTATGTCTGTGTGTGTGTGTGTGTGTGTGTGTGTGTGTGTGTGTGTGTGTGTGTGTGTGTGTGTGTGTGTGTGTGTGTGTGTGTGTGTGCTATAGGTTCCGCCCCCCTTGGCGCAATCCCATCATATGGCACAGTTTTGGAACCAGGTTGACCAGGGGAAGGTTTTAAGGCCATTTTGGGGATGATCCGATCACTTTTTTTTTTTTTTTTTAGCAGCCTATGAAAGGCCTAGTCGTATGAAAGTCGTGTTGAATCGTGTTAAAACGTATGAAGGTCGTATGAGTTTCTTCCCACGCTCCCCAACACGACTGAACGCGACTGAACACGATCTTCATACGACTGAACACGATCTTCATACGATTGAACACGACTGTCATACGACCTTCATACGACTGAACACGACTTTTCAGCTCGGCTTAAATCGTGTTATAAATTTTTGCATTGCAAAAATTTATAACACGATTTAAGCCGAGCTGCGACGTCCATACGACCGCGCGCGACCGACCACGAATGAACACAAATGAGTGCGCGACCTTCATACGTTCTAACACGATTTAAGGAAAAACGTTAAATAGTGTTCATTCGTGTTCAGATTCGTGAATGTGAGATAGGGGCTTTACTGTCATAACAGCTTTCTAGCACACAGAACATTTCGTCATTTATCGATTCACGATCGCACTAATCGCACAACGTCAAATTTTTCTCTTTTACTATAACTCCATTAGTAACATTCCATACCCAGGTAAGTGCATCATGCAATGTTTTTGTACACTTCAAATAAACTGCCTGTCTCTCAGCTTAAAAGACAACGTACAAACAGGGTGATGATAAGGAGGAGGAGCTTGAGGAGATGCAGTAGTGACTAGTGAACTGTGCTGTGTGTGTGTGCGCGCGCGTCTGTGTTTTATATTTTAAATAAAATTTGTCAGCTTAAAAATAAATATATTACAATGTTTTAATGTGCCTAAACTGTAGTTTAAGTAAAATAGATCTTTTTTGGCTAATACAGTGTTTTCTTAAGTAGCAAAGTATCACAAAGCTAAATTTTTGGTATCGCAGTATCGCTGCGATACTATCGCTTTAAGAAAAAAGTATCGGTAGCGGAGTATCGCAGTATCGCGTATCGTTTTAAGAAAATCCGAAAAAGTAGCGGAGTATCGCGTATCGAACTAGCGGGAAAAAAGTATCGCAGTATCGTTATCGCACTACCAAAAAAAAGTATCGCGCCCACCTCTGTATGCATGTATGTATGTATGTATGTGTGTGTGTGCGTGCGTGTGTGTGTGTGTGTGTGTGTGTGTGTGTGTGTGTGTGTGTGTGTGTGTGTGTGTGTGTGTGTGTGTGTGTGTGTGTGTGTGTGTGTGTGTGTGTGTGTGTGTGTGTGTAGCACAGACGGAGGAAAGAAAGATGCGTCACAAGAGTTTGTGGAAAGGACGAGATTAAAGTTTTTCATTTGCTGTAAAACGGCACATTTGGGGGAAGAGTAATAAAAGTGTGATTGTGGGACGAAGAGGGAGCAGGGAAGCGAGAGAGAGAGAGAGAGAGAGAGAGAGAGAGAGAGAGAGAGAGAGAGAGAGAGAGAGAGAAGAGAGAGAGAGAAGAGAGAGAGAGAGAGAGAGAGAGAGAGAGAGAGAGAGAGATATGACAATGATATAAGGGAGGAGAATAATTGAGGGGTCGATCACACACACCACACACACACACACACACACACACACACACACACACACACACACACACACACACACACACACACACACACACACACGGGATTCTCCACAAGGCCAGATTGGTGTCAGGCTTTCAGGGTAAAGAATTGCGATGCACAAACACAGTCTTGGGTGGCTGTGTCGCCCTGCAGCCCTGGGTCCCTTTGGTCCTCAGGACCAAAGGGACCCAGAGGCGGCTGTCCATCAGCTGCACCCATGGCTCCCTCCTGCGGCTGCTGCTGCCGCTGGGTGACTCAGGGAATGCCGGCACCGCCATGCACCCGGACATTATTTGGCCTGTTAACCAGGAAGGTTCTGGTGGCCCGGCACAGTCTGTCGGTTCCGCCTCGTCTCATTCCAAGCAGTGTTGTGACAGGCGACGCTTTGCCGCACAAAGTATTGCGGGATCCCAACAGCGCGAGTGTTTCCGCGTGGCGGCATTCCTGGTGGAAGACTGTAGCGTTGGGTCGTGGCAGGCCAAGCAGGGCCCGGCAGCGCGGCGCCCGTGATCCACCCCGGGGGTGCCTGCCTGTGCCTGTGTACCCCGGTGGGCGGCGGACGGCAGCTGATCCTGGCCGGGATGAAGGTGCAGCGGCGAGGGTCTGGCGGCTCAAGAGAAAGGCGTCGTGGCTGTGTGTTTACCTTTGATCCATTCTTTCAGCCTCTAAAATGCTCTTATTTGTCTATGGATCAAGATATTTAACTTCCAAGGGCGTCAGATCCTCCCCCGCACATAGCCGCGGCGAGGCGTCCTGAGCCTTGGTGAAGGAAGGCAGCCAGGCTTAGCACAACCCCACAGTCCCTAACCTTGTACCTCCTGCACTGGAGCTGTTAAGGCAGCGGGCCGCCATGGAACCGCACACTATCACTTCCTCTATTGCAGTGAAGTGAGAGCGTTAGCTAGCGTGAAGTGGCCGCTGGAGAGAGAGATAATGGGATGAAGGTTTGGCGGTGGTGGTGGTGGTGGCGGTAGCGGGGGGGGGGGGGGGGGGGGGGCACCACCTCCCTGGCCGTGTGGTTGTGGTGCTCGGTGCCGGGATTCGAACTGTTTGAGGCAGTGGTTGTGTGACCGAGCCAGACACACATCAATAAGACTGATGGATAACACACACACACACCGTCATCAGTGTGATCTTTATCGTCCTTTTTCTGCTGTTTCTATAATGCTATTTTTCTCCCAGTTCTCCTCCTCCTCCTCCTCCTCCTCCTCCTCCTCCTCCTCCTCCTCCTCCTCCTCCTCCTCCTCCTCCTCCTCCTCCTCCTCTTTCCCTTCCTCCTCTCTCCTCTTTCCCTTCCTCCTCTCTCCTCTTTCCCTTCCTCCTGCCTCTACAACCTAATTAAAGGAGGAGTCAGTGTTGCCAGTGCTGTGTCTGATCCCCGTGGCGTGCGTTGGCAACACTGGGTCTGTCTTTGTCCACTACGGGTATTATTCCAGTTCACTTTTCTCTCCTTCCCACCTGCTTTCCTTCCCCCCCCCCCCCCCTCTCTCTCTCCCTCTCCATAGTATTTCTTCCCCTACCTCTCCCACTCTTCCCTTTCTCCCTCTCTCCTTTCCCTCACTCTTCCCCTTTCCTTCCTTCTCAATCTGTTTTTCTCCTACCTTTACTGACCTGCTTCATTTCCTCTCCGTCTTTCCATCTCCTTCCTCTCATTCTTCTTCTCCTCTCCTCCCCTCCTTCCTCTATCTTCCTTTTTCTTCTCTTTCTCTTCTCATCTATCACTTCGTTTTTGCCTTTACTCCTTCTTTCCTCTTCTCTTGTTTTTCATTTCTTCCTTCCATCCTTTTATCGGGCTGTTTGTCTTCATTCTATCCCTTCTTTCTTTTCAGTCATAATATTGCTGCAGTAATTTTTTTCGCTGCCTCGTATCTTCATATCGGTTTTCTCATCGCATTCTTTTCAGTTTTTTTCGATTTGTCTCATATATATTCTGTCTTATTGTCTCCCATCTTGTGTTTTTCTTCTTCTTTTTCTTCTTCGTGCTATTGTTGTTGCTGCTGCTACTTCTGCTACTACTTCTGCTACTACTACTACTACTACTACTACTACTACTACTACTACTACTACTACTACTACTACTACTACTACTACTACTACTACTACTACTACTACTACTACTACTACTTTTCCTACTACTACTACTACTACTACTACTACTACTACTACTACTACTACTACTACTACTACTACTACTACTACTACTACTACTACTACTACTACTACTACTACTACTACTACTACTACTACTACTACTACTACTACTACTACTACTACTACTACTACTACTACTACTACTACTACTACTACTACTACTACTACTACTTTTCCTACTAACACTACTACTTCTACTACTACTACTACTTTTCCTACTAACACTACTACTTCTACTACTACTACTACTACTACTACTACTACTACTTTTCCTACTAACACTACTACTACTACTACTACTACTACTACTACTACTACTACTACTATGCTACTACTACTACTACTACTACTTTTCCTACTACTACTATACTACTACTACTACTACTACTACTACTACTGATGATAATAATAATAATATCAGTAGTAATTATGATCAGGAAAGGAGCATAAAGGTACCGAAAGTAAGAAAATTAAGATGATACCAAGGAGAAACACAGAAATGGAAAATTGTGCGATGGAACAAAAAGAAAGATAAAGAAAGAAAGTTAAAGCGTTTGGTAAATGGAGTTCGGAAGAAGACAGGATAAAAGTGTGAATGAGAGAAGGAAGATAAAGGCTGGAAAAGAAAGATGCGGAAAAGAATAGAGAGTGAGGTAAAGAAGGAGGGAATAATGGAGGACGAGAAGTAGTGGTGATGAAAGAAGGAGAGAAGAAAGGGGAGGAGAAAAGAAGGGAGGAGGAGGAGATAGAAGAGGAGGCAGGTTACTAATGATCAATAAACATGTCAAGTTTACGAGTATGCTAATGAGAGAGAGAGAGAGAGAGAGAGAGAGAGAGAGAGAGAGAGAGAGAGAGAGAGAGAGAGAGAGAGAGAGAGAGAGAGAGAGAGAGAGAGAGAGAGAGAGAGAGAGAGAGAGAGGAAAAGTAGGTGGTAGGAGCCTAGGAGGGAGGGAAAGAAAGTGAGGGGAAAAGAAAAAAAGTGACAAATTACCAAAGTTTAGATATTTTCCCCTCTTTCTTTCCTCTCTCCTTCTCCCCTTTCTCTCTCTCTCTCCTCTCTTTCTTTCCTCCTCTCTCTCTCCCCTTGTTCCTCCCATCTCCCTCATTGTCCATCATATCTTTTTTCCCCTTCCCTTACGTTACCTCTTTCCCTCCCCTTCCCTTCCTTCTTCCCTTCCAACAAGGTCTTAAATTGTCTAGAATCGTATCTCTATTATATCAAATTAGAGACCTTATGCCTAATAATATACTTAAAATTCTCTATAATGCCCATGTATTGCCACACTTTCAATATTGTACTCCAGTCTGGTGCAACACATATCCCACTCATTTACTTCCCCTGTTCCGGCTACAAAAGAAAATAATTAGGATCATTACAAATTCGGGCTACTTTGATCATACTCACCCTTTATTTAAGAATATGAACATCTTGAAATTATTTGACATAAACAAATTACAGATTGGAATATATATGCACAAATTAGTTACTGGTGGTCATTATATTAACTTGCTCCCTCAACATAACTACCCCACCCGCAACTGTGAACACCTCCGTGTACCACAACATAACCTGACAGTTTTTCAACACTCACTAGCCTACTCTGGTCCCAAGATATGGAATAATATACCCGACTCTGTTAAGACCCTACCAACATTATGTTCATTTAAAAGGCAATACAAAAAGTATTTATTGTCCCAATACTGACAAGATATTTGTTCTAATATTTGTTCTAATATATTTCCAATGATGGTCATGTAGATTTATTATAGTGCCAACAATACATTTTATTAGCATTCTACAAATGAATTTTTGAGCAATTGTCTATGTATTTCTCCTGATTTTTTTTTTTTTTTTTTTTGTTTTTTTTTGTTTACCTTGTTTTTCTTTTCTTTTTCTTTCTTTTTTCTTCTTCTTTTATGTAATTGCTACTGACGTCCTAGATAAACTTGTTTGTAAACTACAGAGATGCTGCCCGAATAGCCGTATGGCTTCGTATGGGCTGCTTACACAAATTATGTTATATAACTTTCTTTATTAACGTATGTATTATGGTAAGCATATTAAAGTGTTTCAAGTGTTTCTCTCCCCCCCCCCTTCCCTTACGTTACCTCTCTCCCTCTCCTTCCCTTCCTTCTTGCCCTCCCCTTCCCTTCCTTCTCTCCCTCCCCTTCCCTTCCTTCTCTCCCTCCCCTTCCTACCCTCCCTCCCCTTCCCTTCCTTTTTTTCCCTCCCCTTCCCTTCCTTCTCTCCCTCCCCTTCCCTTCCTTCTCTCCCTCTCCTTCCCTTCCTACTCTCCGTCCCCTTCCCTTCCTTTTTTTCCTTCCCCTTCCTTCCTTCTTCCCCTCCCCTTCCCTTCCTTCTCTCCCTCCCCTTCCCTTCCTTCTCTCCCTCCCCTTCCCTTCCTTCTTGCCCTCTCCTTCCCTTCCTTCTTGCCCTCCCCTTCCCTTCCTTCTTGCCCTCCCCTTCCCTTCCTTCTCTCCCTCCCCTTCCCTTCCTTCTTGCCCTCCCCTTCCCTTCCTTCTCTCCCTCCCCTTCCCTTCCTTCTTGCCCTCCCCTTCCCTTCCTTCTCTCCCTCCCTTCCCTTCCTTCTCTCCCTCCCCTTCCCTCCCTTCTTGCCCTCCCCTTCCCTTCCTTCTCTCCCTCCCCTTCCCTTCCTTCTTGCCCTCCCCTTCCCTTCCTTCTCTCCCTCCCCTTCCCTTCCTTCTTGCCCTCCCCTTCCCTTCCTTCTCTCCCTCCCCTTCCCTTCCTTCTTGCCCTCCCCTTCCCTTCCTTCTTGCCCTCCCCTTCCCTTCCTTCTCTCCCTCCCCTTCCCTTCCTTCTTGCCCTCCCCTTCCCTTCCTTCTCTCCCTCCCCTTCCCTTCCTTCTTGCCCTCCCCTTCCCTTCCTTCTTGCCCTCCCTTCCCTTCCTTCTTGCCCTCCCCTTCCCTTCCTTCTTTCCTTCTTTCCTTCAAGTATTCTGTTTTTCGTCTGTCCTATACCATCCCTGTCTTTAATCATTTCCTCCTCATCTTTTCCTTTTCGGCTTTCCTTCCTTCCTTCCTTCCATTCCATTTCCTCCCTTTCCATTTAGGGTGGTAAATTATTGGAATGGACTCAGTCATCAGGTAATTAGTGGGGAGTCAATAGGGAGTTTTAAAAGGAGGCTAGACAGCTTTATGGATGGGGATGAAAGGTAACCGGAACTAAAGTAACAGGAACTACCACGTGTAGGTCTCACGGCCTCTTGTAGATTCCTTATTTTTTTATGTTCTAATGTTCGTTAGCACCTCCTCCACCTCCTCCTCTTCCTTCTTCCTACCTTTCCAGTCCCCTTTCCTTCTCTCCCTTTACTCCTTGTTCCTCCTCATTATTACCTTCCTCATCCATCTCCTCCCCTTTACTCTCCTCTTTCCCCTCATCCGTAAAAATTGTTGGTATTGAGTTAATATCTTTAGTACGTGATTGCGATGGATTTTTCGTGATCAGGACGTGTTTCAAAAGACCATTTCGCACGTGAACCATTTCGTAGCCGTTAATTGCCGGGTCTCACCTGTTGATTGGCCGCCAGGTGAGGGTGTCTATCTGTGTTTTAAAGGTTTAAAGGTTTATTAACTCAATACAGACCCCGAACGGGGTATTAGAGTTTCAAATTAGTAATAAATATACGTATTGACCCTGGTAAAGAAAAAACAAACAAAAAAACAAGTAACTAGACTTAATAGCGTAATAGTTAACATAATAGCTTAATAACGTAATAGATAGCAAAAACAGATAAGCAAACATAATTTCTAGAACATAGGAACAGCTCTACTTAAAATGTCTTGTAATTTCTACAATAAACTTTGCTAAGTTTAAAAGCACTTTATAATTTGTATTGGCAAATATTTCAGTCATTTTATATGTATTAGGGAATACATAGTAGTAGGGTTTTACCTACTGCTTTCGAACATTATGAAAGAAAGTACATTTAAAAAGGTAATGAAATTCGTCTCTTACGTCATTCATATTACAGTGGGTGCATATTCGATCCTCAATTCTAATATTAGTATATCTACCTCTCACAATCGTTAAACGAGGATTAGCACACTTAAATTTACATAATGTCCTGTAATACTTAGATGGTAGTTTCATCAGATAACTTACCATTTCCTTATTTTCAGTCATAATCCTGTAATTGACACAAACTAAATTATTGTGAGTTTCTTCCTTCCACGTTTGTTTGTAAATGTCGTTACACCTTAGCTTGAAAGCTTCCTTTAACCAATTACCATTAACATCATTTACACTAATAAAAACATTGGTCATACCGCAACTATTTAACAAATGGTTAACCTTCATAATCCAAGGAGATCTATAGATTTTTGATCATACAATTGTTTAACAAACATATATAATATTGATGATATTTTGTTGGTATCTCCATTTGCAATTCTAAACCAAAAATTAACAATCCTGTTATCAATATACTCCTCTATTGATTTAACCCCAAGTTCACCCTAAATCATTCACAGCGGTGTTGATTTATTCACTCCCAACTACCTCCTCATAAAGTTATTACATGTTATCTTTAACTGTCTATTGTTTTCAAAACCCCAGACCTCACACCCATACAACATAATTGGTACAATTAATTTTTCATAGATCGATCTATACTAACGTCAAGTGGTAGATAAAATTTAATGATTTTATTAAACAACCCATACATAGCCCTTTTTGCCTGGACTATCTGCTTATTTTTAGCCTTATAAAATGACCCATTATAGTTAAACTTGGTTCCTAAATATACGTACTCGTGCACTACTTCTATATCTTTATTCCCAAACTTAAATGTTTTGAACCTTCTTACTTTCCCTCTCGAAAAAATAAGAACTTTAGTTTTGTCAACGTTCACTTGTAATCCCCAGCCATCACAGTACCCGTGCACAGCACTCAGCGCCTCCTGCAGCTGCGGCGCTGTCTCCGCCAGTATCACTGTGTCGTCAGCATAAAGTAAACAACATAGTCTCAAGTAAACATCAAGGTCATTTGTGCTCAAGGTGCGGGATATACTATCTTCTATAAAAGTTAGACCTGGAAAGTTACTACCTACGTGCGTTTTGAAGTCATTAAGAAATATCGCAAATAACAGTGGAGACAAGTTTTCACCCTGCCTAACACCTATGTTACAATGGAACAATTCAGATACACAGTTGTCTAGTTTTACACAAGACTTAACATTTATGTACATACTCTTGATAACACGTAAGACATCTCCATTAATATTACTATTTAACATTTTTAACCATAAGGATGTTCTTTCTATAAAGTCAAAGGCTTTCCTATAATCTATAAAGGCACAGAACAGTTGTTTGCCATTACTGATATAAAAGTGACTTAATATGTGCAAAGTTGATATATGGTCAAGGGTGCTGTAATCTTTCCTAAAACCCGCTTGCTCATTACCCAAAACCCCTTCTGTCATCAGATAATCATAAAGTCTA